>JAPMOQ010045390.1:3936106-3971920 GCA_026543055.1 Argiope trifasciata
GATGCTATTAATTAAACAGATATTAAATTGAAAATTACAATTAAAGACCCTATTTACTTAATTAGAATAATATCATTCACATTCTCGTCACGAATTCATGATATATATAATTATGGCATAATATATGGTTTATCGGTCACCTTTGCATGTGTTATTGAGTCTTATGATATAGAATTTTATTAATCCCGGAAATAAAAATTATATATTTGAAATACGTAGTTGTCAAATATTCGTTAGAAATATTTGGTATTAACTATCAACTAACTATAACTTGGCATTAACAATTCCTCTATCTATCAATATTTGCAAATACAAAAATATTAATACATTTAATAATCAAATGAAAAATCCTATTGGTATAAGCTGTAAAGCAAGTAAAAAATGTACACACACACACACACACACACACACACACACACACACACATATATATATATAAAGATTAAAGCAACGAATGCTTTGTATGTCATTGGCGAAAAATAATCAATAAATATAAATTTTTGATATAAATCTAGCATATTGAAATGTGTCGTATTATTATATATATGTTAGATGCCTCTTTTCCACAAATTGAATCATGAAATTGACAATTGGTAATCCCAAAATCACCTTTTTTTCACTGATTTAAGCCATTGAGTTTAAGAGTTATTGTTTTATGAATGTAAAAGTGCATATTAAAGACCGCGAGAACAGTTACATTTAGTTTAAACTGTGCTAACAATTTTAATTTTAAATACAGAACCTATATGCCAGATTTTATCTAAGCAATTATTTTTGTTTTGTGAGTATCGAATTCACATATATTTGAAAATTTAAATACTTCAAATGGATTTTCTTTTAAATGTGACAGAAATCTAAACATTTGAAAGAAAGTCCATATACCGAATTTCAGCTAAAGCAAACCCTTGTTTGATTACTGTCACAGACAGAAATGATATCAAATTTTTTGTTGTTGTTCTCAAGAAGATCTGAAAAGTGAAGATTCGTCGAAATCTAGAATTCAATCTTTTTGCTAGTTAAATTATTTTCTGCATACATCGTATTTCGGAAAGTAAAAAGATAAAAATAATTAATTAAAAAATACTCAAAAACCATTTTTAACTATAATAAATATTTTGAAGACTTATATTAACATCTTTCTACAATTCATTTAATATGATAATTTAAAAATAAATTTTTTGAATGGGATATGAATTGTTAGTACCTGAACGTTTCAAAGTTTCAACACCAATTTTACAAGAAAAATATTTTCATTTTATTCCTTTAAATACAATTTAAAAAAAAAAAAAAAAAAAAAAAACTTTTGGCAGGCAGGCAGGCAGTTTGGGGATTAGTGGCGCAAGAGGTTATGCTGCGCTATTGAAACTCCTGGAGTATGTATCAATGTGAATGCCCATCAAAAAATAGGAGCTTTGAACAAGCAGAAAATGCTTAAAATTAGAGAATAGTGTGTAAATTAACCACGATCTGATAGACTATATGCTATTCATTAGATAAAAGATGAAATAATTTGTGTACAGTGATTGTCACTTCACAATTGTTGATATGACTGATGAAGATCTTACATAATTTGCTCTTATCAAGCTATGTTGGCAGATAAATTAGGTTTGATTTCTCCAAATTGTTAGAAAATGTTGATTATTTCTAAAAAGAAACAAATGATTTATTGAAAAGTGATTGCTTTTTATAATATATTTCCACAGATAAGATAACTTAGATTCAACGTTTGATGGAGAAATAGATCGACAGTGAAGTGTGGCATTTGAAGGGAAAATAAACATTGGAAAAATCATGTCAAAATCGTTCCAAAATCTTGAAGGATTCACAAGTTCTATTTCAAAAATATTTTGACAGATGAAAGAAACATTGGCAGAAGTGCATTGTCGTTGGCGGGAATTTCTTTTAAGGATATGTAATAAATATTGACCATACTTTTGATCTATTTGACTATATATTTACAAAAGAATTTATCATACTTTTAATTCAAAATGGTAAATAAATTAAATATATTTGGGTTATTCTTTGAAATAATTTTAATTTTTACTATAGTCATAGAAATGTTTTTTTTCCAACTAAACAATTAACACGATTTTGTGTTTTCCATTTATTTTTTTGTTAATTTTTTTTAATATTTCAAGAGTTATCAATTTAATCTTTATTTTATGATTTTTCTTATTCTATAAAAGTATCTACAATGCGAAATTTTGTAGAATCATACTTTCATCGCGTGAAAATTAAGGATACATCATGTTCCATGAAAGAAAATCGAAAAGTTTGAATGACAACAAGTTTATTAATAAAACCTTAAAAATGCTACTTAATAAAAATAATCGACAGGAGCCTGTCGCGAAAAAGTTGGTGTGAATTTTTATAATAGAAAAAAGTGTTGTTCTCCCGAGCTTAAAAAAAGTGCGTTGAAACAATAAAAGAGTCAACCACAGTGGGGCACCACTTCCTTTTTAAATTAAAAAAAAGATTACGTCAAATACATAAATTAATTTGAAAAATAAAATATATCTTGTTGTCAAAATTATTAATATATATATTTAATAGATTATAATATTTCCTTCCTTTACAGCATAATTTTAAAATTGCCTTTTAAATAGTAATAATTGCCTTCAATAGATTCCTTTCTAACTACATCTTTTATTATGCTTCATTTGATATCGCAAAAGCTTTCATGTATCAGCCTTAACCCCTGAAAGGTTTTCATTTTAGTTTATTCCTCTAAAAGCTCTATTATAAAGCAAAAAAAAAAAAAAACATTCATTCAGATTACTAACAATATGTCTCCTAAAAGCTTTACGCTTGTCAAGACCATATGAATACCAGTAATTGCTACAGATCTACACGGCAATTTTATATTTATTTTACATGCATTATTCAGTAAAACGAATGAAATGTTTGAGTACATGCATATCTCCTTTTTGCTTGCTGTTTTTAAATGAGGCATGTAAGAACTGCTCAATTTTCCAGTAAAAGCAGCTTTGAGAATGAATGGGATTATTTATCAATTCCAGATATCTAGGATTACTTTAATGTCCCTAATAGCAAAATGTCTGGCTCTGCACGTATTTATGTAACCTTATATCTGAGATATAATAAATTACCCATGTTTGTTGAAATGCACTTTTTCTCATGAAGGATGAATAACATCATAATTTCAGCTTATTCATTTCAATTTAAGCAGTTCGAACTTCATCTGCAAGAGTCATTGTAATTTTGAAAAATAATGTAATGCCATGTTTTTTGTTCCGAAAATAACTGCGTTATTTCATCTGCCTTGCAGATCTATAGCTATTACTAGAATTCATATGGTTTTGGCAAGCGTTAAACGTTAAGTAACATGAATTCATGTGCTATTTGTTTGTTTTTTGCTTTATAATAGAGCCTTTAGAGAAATAAACATAAAATAAAAACCTTTCATGGCTAAAGGCTGAATTTTATATTATTTTTTCTTAATTTTTTTTTTATAAAAGATAATATACAAGAAAATAAAATCCATGAAAAAGTTCATAAAATGCAACTCACAGTTTTTAATTATTTCAGAACTTAATTATGAATAAAACACTAACTTTGTACTAAGGGTAATTGATAAATTAAAAAGCGCAAAATAATTAAAATACTGAAATTTATACTAATTAATGTATTAATGTAAATTTGGTTTCAAAACTTTCTTTAATTAAATTACTTATCAATTCCATGTCAAAAGAACAACAGAGAGTGAATTTGTGAAAAATATATTTCAAGCTTAAAGAAGTGCAAAATGATTAAAATAAGGAAATTTATATTGTTTGATATGTTAATTAAAATTTTGATTTCAAAATTATCAATTAAAATTTTCATTCATTTCATATGAAAGATAATACATAAGGTGGGAAAAGAAAGAACATAGTTCCTCAAGTGCAATACATTATTTTAATAATTTCATAAATATTTCTAAATAATCAGTAAATCATAAATAAGTTAAAAATTTGATTCTATCAATGATTTAACAAAACTACAGCTACGCATGTAATTAATATATTAATAGCAAATGAAATACTTGCTTATAGCTCTGTTGTTGCTTAGGTAATTTTATCATTTGAATATATGGAAAGCAATCACCTTGATTTTAACAAGAATTATTTATTTCTGAAATATAGGAATAAATATATTCCATGATGCCATATTGATAGCAGCTAAACGATTCATATTCAAGAAATGGTTAACTAAAATTAATTTAGTTTCTGAAATTATCTTTTCGATTTTCTTAGAAGAAATTGTTTTAATGAAATTGTTAAGAAGAAGAATATTAAAGAACAAATATAAATTAAATTAATATGAAGCTTTGATTAAGAGTACGTTGATCAATTTAAAGAATCTGACGAAAATTTAATTTTAAATGCCTACTTAAATGGATGAAATTTTTATTGATCCATTAGCATTTAACTATTTTTAGATGAATTGAGCTGGAAGATAGTGTCAGATGTTTTTTTTAGAAAGAAAAGATAAGAAATTTTTATCTCCCTCAGTGTTTTAATTATCAATGCTGAGCTATTCTTTACTTATGATGTATAATGGTTCTTCTCCTTAATGTTCTCATTAATAAAAAAATATACGTACAGAAGTAAATGGAATGAAATATGAAACAAACAAAAAATATTCTTTTATTAAAAATACTATAATTATATATTTAATGTAATTATCTTATTTTTATATAAGAAATATTATATCGACAATTTTCATTTTTATGTAGTTCATCTCCTAGGTATTCCGCAATCGGAAATGAAACTTGTTATCATTATGTTCTTTAATTTTGAGATGAAATTAATTTAGATGACTTTAAATACCTTGAAAGAGAGAAATATAAATATATTTCTCTCTTTCAAGGCATTTAAATTAATCTAAATTACACACCTTGTGTTTGTTTCTTGAAAATGTTCATTGGCTATAACATGAACCAAAAATAATAAATGCATGGCTTCATCAAAAATTTTGATTAATCTATGCATCATCTCTACTATTTAACTTTTATGCAAAATGCTAATACATTCTTATTATCATGAAAGAAATCCATGAAACACTTGTGGAAATTCAATGCCAGCCAATTTGGTGGCCAGATAGTTCATCAGTAGTAATAACTACTTAAAATTTCCTTTGTATAATATTTTGGGTTATTTTGCCTTAATAGCTTTCCCCGCAATTGTTTTTACATTTTAAAATTACGGCATATATTAGTATTTGTTTCTCATTAAGTTTTAGCCCCCTTGAATCTTACATTTTCCTAATTTTCTATCCTAAAAGATCAAAATATGTCACTGTACTGACTAACTATATCTGGAAATTGGATCATTAAGATTTTTATTTTCATTAATATATATATATATATATATTGATTTTAATTGATTAAATATTAGTTAAAATTTCAAAATAACTGTTCTTGGATACACATTTTTATTCTCCAAATTATACATGAACCATATGTATTCTGTATCATACATATGTATGCAAGAAAGAAATATTTATTATTTATTAAAAGCAATGGAGAACAATGGTGCTACATGTATTGCTTCTTGAAGTTCGTTACCTTATTGATGGATACTCTGATCTACTATATGAAAGTTTCATTGCAATATTAATTTTCAAATGTCCTTCTAAATGTTGAAATCTGCTCTGTTTTTAAATTATGTTCTTAACTCTCTGATGTGATTCGAGCAAAAGGAGCACTGAGAATCTATATACCTAAAAAGGAAGAACAAGTTTCTATTAATTTATATTTGGAGAAATAAACGTTTAATATCATTTATTACACAACATTGCATAGAAAGTTAAAATCTTTCTTAATAAGATGAATAAATATATAAGTTTATTTTATTATTTGAAGAAACCCCATGTAAGTAACCATATATTCAATAAAATAAGTTTTATTGGTACTAAAATAAGATAATTGATTAAAGACGAAAAAATCAACTATTTCTTTGGTGAAACTTGGAAATAAATTTGGAGAGTGAAGCGCTATTCAAAATTTTTTCAGAAAATCATAAAGGTCTAAACTGTCGCCAGATCTTCAGACACTTACAACAGTAATGCAAATCTATGGACTACTATGAATATTTCAAAATGCATTTATGAGGTATATCATATTTACTTTTTCCATGCGATATCTGTTTTGAGTGACAAAGAAGAGAACGAAGTAATATGGGGAATAGAGTGAAGAAATGCTATACGATTGCTTTTGCACATGGATCAATGTTGTTATTACACCAAGTATTACAGGACCAAATGCAAAGAAATGAAAACATTTAAGGCAAGGCGAATAATATAGCGTCATGTAAATATATACATGCGATAAATATGCAGATTTATCTCATTTTTTCTATGCCTAAAATGTTGATAAAGCCGAGCTATTTATTTATTGCAACTCAGTTTTTTAAGTTTAATTAGAATTAAATATGCCAGAAAAAAGCAGAATTTCTCAGTCTAGTATTATTATTTTAAATATTGCGTTGTTGTAAAAAATGAGGATAATTTGCTTTTACTGTAAAAGAACACAGTTCCAATCTCTGATGCGTTTTGTTGCTGTAAATAGCTTTCAGGGCTAAGGGTTTTCCAATATTATTTCAGCTTTTCATAGAGAAGGATTTTTAGAAGTGATCTGAAAACACACATAAAGTTTAGTTGTGAGAAACGACCTTCTTATCATGATTTTCAGAAGGCGACTTTTTGCTTCCTATTTTCTCTAGAAATGATGCGTTGAGAGGGTCTTCGAAAAATATGCCGTGATTTTTCTGAGAATGTAACATAACAATTCTAGCTACAACGATATGATTTATAATTTATGAGAGATTCCATAAAATAAACCGCATTTTTGACCTTTCAGTAAATAAGTTGTGAAGAAAAAACAGTTTTTAAAGCAGTTATTACTATCTCAGCAACACTTTGCTATATTTCAGCATAAAAGAATTCGAATTAGGTTGCATTTTACATTATTTCCATAAGATAAATATAAAAGACCTGAGATACTTACTAATATTTCGAGATTAAATTACTTAAACTACTAGAATTTCATTAGAATTTAGGAAATTAACCATTAAATTATTTGTTATTAATATAATTATTGCATAGTCTATTTGATATTTCGTAGCTCAGAAAATTTATAACAACATTTACCCTCAAATCATAAAAGTCAATGTCTTAGTAGAATTAACTTTTATTTCAGCGCAATTTATTACTCAAAAACGTATTTGAAACTACAAATATTGTAGTAATATGGAAATTTAGAAGAAAAATGTTTTAAATATTCATTTCAGTTAAAATTCAAACAAAAAAATTAAATTTTGTAATTAGTTGACAGTCCAAATAAAGTAGTTGTTTTTGTGTATTATAATATTATAAAGAAAAGTAAACTGCTTAAAGCAATAAAGAACTATCTTAGAACAGTAAAAACAAGCAAGAAATGGAGTTAAGCTTTTAAACTTAAAAAAAAAAAGGTTTCAAGGAATAAATATCTGTGAATTTCTAAGAAAAATCTTTGCATTTTTTATTTCTTTAAATACTGCAGATATTATGTATTTCAGTGCATTTTTCTCGAAAATGAATAAACAGCATTCTTTGAACTATGATTTATAGCCCTATTGTTATTTCAAAACAGGACGTTAATATAATAAAATTTACATAAATTAAACCATGATTTAATATTTCACATGCAAGGAACTAACAAAGACAAGACATAATTTGAAATATTTTCTGGCTTCATTATGAAACAACATTAAAAGCCCATGTTAGAAATTAGAATACTCCTCTGTCTTAAAATGTTTATTTTCAATATATTTGAAACTTTTGATATAATGATGGTTTACTAAGTAATTTCTTGAAATTATTGTTGTAGTTAAAAAATATATGGAATTAATTGATTTGTGGATGATTGTGGAAAGAAGCATTCTAGTTAATTAAATTTAAGTTTAGAAGTATATTTTAATATTTAATTTTGCATCTTTGATGAAAGTTTTTGAAAATGTAATTTGTCTCAGATTTAGTATAAATAATTTTTAAAAATCAAAAATTTTGATTTTTATATTTGTTTAAAATTAAATAGACAAATCAGGTTCAAATTAAGGATAATTTTAGAAAAAAATATTAACTGTGTGTTCCAAAAGCATTTTTCAGTAGAAAAGTAATGCAACAATATTTAATTTTGTATCTTCGATGACAATTTTTTTATGAAAATATATTTAGTTTCAGATACTAAATATAGATACTTTTTATCTAATTGTTATTTACATTAATTTAAAATTAAAATAGGCAAATCAAATTCTTAGTAATGCACATTCTTTTAAAATATGTGGTGACAGAGCTTTGAACATGCAGTTTTTTTAAAAAATGGTGACAAATGTTCTTCGATAATAAAATACTATATGAAATCAACATATCTGTGGAAATTATCTTTTTTAAGTGAAAAAAATTTGCAGAGGTATTTCTCTGCAAACATATTTAGAAAAGTGACATATTACAATTTGTAAAATTTAACGCAGATCTTAGATTTTACTGGGTACTTAAGCATTACGAAGGTATTCCTTATAGATTTGACGCATGCGCTAACTATTATAAGTTTACGTCATATATACTATATATGATTGAGGATCCTTCTTATGCTGTTCCTAAATTTCCTTCATGTTTCTTAGATAATTTTATTGTAACGTCTTCGTGTGTGTGTTTTCCTATAATGCAGTGTTTCTCAACCTTTTAGTATTCACAGCCCAATTTTCAATCATAATTTTCATTGAGCCCCCCCCCACCGCATACAATAAAATGTATACAATAATAATGTATTTTGAGTATTTTGGCGCTAAACCTACATTACAACCTTTATTTTAAACTTTACAAATTACCAAGGATACGGAAATTTATTGACATTTTGCAACACCGATTATCAGCTTTGAAAAAACTAGAATCCTATGCCTTTTTATTGCTCTTGCGTCCCGCCATGCCGGACATTCTCAAGGCTTCGCGAGAAGTTTCGATTTGTCTGGAATTTGTCTGGTCAGCTTGAAAGTTAAGTTAGGAGCGTGCGCAGATGTGAACAAATGTTTTCTCATAGGGAAAAGGAGAAAGTTCCATGACGCCAATTTCAATTCCAGACTATCTCATTCGAGTCGGTCGATCTTTCTATCGCTATTGAATCTATTCTGAATGTGTATGTTATATATATTTTCCTGTAATTGCAATTCACGGTATTAAATATTCACAGCAGCAGACTTACGCAGAATCATGGATACATTTTTAAGCGGGCGTAAGCGAGCATTAGACGATTGACAAGCATCAACAAGTACACAGACGAGCGTGTATCCGAAAATAAAATCAAGAATACTTAAATTTTGGGTTCACTAGTACTGAAGTAAATGAAGAGGAAAGGCATCTGTGTATCATTTGCTCAAAAATGCTGGCGGCAGACAGCATGAAACCTAATAAACTTAAACGACATTTGAAAACGCTTCATAGTGAGTACGTAAAGAAACCCAGAGAATTCTT
Source organism: Argiope trifasciata (assembly GCA_026543055.1). Lineage (NCBI taxonomy): Eukaryota > Metazoa > Arthropoda > Arachnida > Araneae > Araneidae > Argiope > Argiope trifasciata. The sequence continues at coordinate 3,945,617 of JAPMOQ010045390.1, forward strand.
CGAATTAAAATTTAAATCATATGAGAAGCAAAAATCATTGTTTAAAAAAACTTTGTATGGGAATAAAAAAGCTTTAACTGCCTCTTACAAAGTTTCATATAAAATATCCAGATGTAAAAAGTCTCACACCATTGGTGAAGAGTTTATTTGGCCAGCCGCAATTGAGATTGTACAAATTATGTTTGGAGATAATTTTGCAAAGCAATTGCAGTCTATACCTCTTTCAAATGCTAGTGTTGCCCGTCGAATTGCTGATATAGCTGAAGATGTAGAGTGTCAGCTTTTGTCGAAGTTACGTGACAAATTGTTTTCAATACAACTCGATGAGGCAACAGATAGTAATAAAGATGCTCATTTCATTGCCTATGTTAGATTTTGTGATGATTTGTCAGTAGTAGAAGAATTACTTTTCTGCAAACCAATAGAATTCAAAGCAACATCATTCGCATTATTTGCTATCTTACAAGATTTTATGAACGAGGCAAACATAGAATGGAAAAATTGCGTCGGAATATGCACTGATGGTGCTCGTTCGATGTCCGGAAGATTCCAAAGTATTCATGGACTTGTGGAACAAAAATCGCCACAGTGCGTCTGGACACATTGCATGATCCACAGAGAAGCTTTGGCTTCCAAAGAAATGAGTCCTGGTTTGAAGATTGTGTTAAGTACGGTTGTAACCATAGTAAATTATATAAAAATGAGACCCCTGAAATCAAAAATCTTTTCCGCCCTTTGAAAAGACATGGGTGCAGTACATTCAGCGTTGCTATTTTATTGCGAGGCAAGATGGTTATCACGAAGGAAATTTTCAACGTGTTTATGAATTAAGAGAGGAAATCGCCGTTTTTCTAGAAGAGGAAAACAGACCGGAAGCTGAGAATTTTCGCGGTAGTTTATTTGTGATGAAATTGAGCTACATGGTCGACATATTCGACAAATTAAATAACTTGAATCTTCAACTGCAAGGAGTAAATTCACATATATTGGATACAAGAGATAAAGTTAATGCTTTTTGTAGGAAATTGGAATTGTGGAGCAGAAATTTAAAGCAAGGAAACTTAGCAATTTTTGCAAATTTGAATGATTGTATTAAAACTTACAAGGCTGGAGAACAACATGTAAAAGTTGTTTTTTTTAACCATTGAAAATCACTTAGCAATGCTAGCAAAGAATTTTAAAAAGTACTTTCTTGCTGACGACGAATTGATATCAAGTTACAAGTAGGTGAGGAATCCATTTCAAAATACTCCTGAAGGACTCTCAATTGAGGAGGAAAAAACCTTCATAGACTTCACGGCAAGTGGCGAAACCAAAAGACAATTTAGTAATAAATCACTCTTTGAATTTTGGGCAGGAGTGGATGATGAGTTTTTTGCACTAAAAACAAGGGCATTTCGCATTCTACTACCATTTTCAACATCTTATCTTTGTGAAACTGGATTTTCTACTGTGGCTTCTTTGAAGACAAAACATAGATCTCAGCTAAATATAGAAAAAGAACTGAGAGTGTCTATTTCTAATATTAAACCCTCCTTCGAACAACTTTGCTCTGCAAGACAGGCCCAAGGAAGTCATAATAATTATTAAATTTGTTTTTAATTTAGTAAGTTGTTTTAATTTAATAAGTTAATTATTAAATATGTCGAAATCTATTTTGATTTGTATATGTGTGTGTATTCTTTCCTTCCAGTCACTTAATCATTTTTTAAATAACATTTTCCCTTGGATATGCTCACGCCCCCCCTTTAGTGTGCTCGCGCCCCCCTAGGGGGGCGCGCCCCACAGGTTGAGAATCACTGCTATAATGCATACTTTTGGTGTTTCTCTATATCCCTGCGTATATCTTCAACAGCTTGAGTAAAGCCTACAATTAGATATTTCATGTGAAGGGTGAAAAAAAAGCTAGAAATTAGGTATACTTGTCAAACCACAGGTTATTTGAAAATCAAAACACTAATGAAACATTTTTATTATTGCGGTGGGCATGTACGGCTCTGAAATTAAATAGCATTTGATTAAGAAAAAAATTAAAGGTTAAAAAGCTTTTATTAAGAAATATATATAGTTCTTATTGTGGAATCGACACATTGAGGAATAAAGACAAAAAAAGATTATGACCTTTTCCTTCAAATGTAAGTCATTGATTGTCAAGAAAAGCTCCATCCAGACATATAAACATAAAATGCACATTGAACAAAAAAATCACAATGTTGTTTCAAATCTTTCAGCAATTGATTGACTAATAAATATTAACACAATCGTTTCTTCTGGAATACATATATTGTTCACTAGTAACTAAAAACATATTGTATGAATTTGCTGAATATCCCCATATTTATTGATGCAAACAAAGCTCAGGTCTTCAGTACAAAATTAACTACAATAGTATAACTTAGCAAGCATATGAAACATGAAAAGAAAAGGATAGAGAAGTTTAGTTATTCAAAACGTAGAAGAGGATTTTGTTGCTATCGAACCCATGTTAAAAACTTAGCAGACGAAAAGTAACATTTTTGTTGAATGTATACATGCAACAACGATTTATTCGCAAAAGTGTTCCCAAGGATGAAATGGTTGATTATGTAAATATTGATTATTTTGACAAATAGCAAAAAGAGCAGAGAGAAGAAATTCCTCTCCTTGAAAAGGAATTGTTGAGAAATTATTGTTGATGTAAAATAGGGTGAAAAAAATCAGGACGTTTTGCGAATAAATACATTGTAATGGTGAATTTAAATACATAAATTATAAACAGAGTGATAGAGAAGAACATTACTTAGAGGAGAAACATGTGTGGGGAACTTAGATTTATTTACAGAGCACAAACAAATAAAAAGTTAAAAAAACAGTTCGAAGAAATTTTTCAATTCATAAGAAATGAAAACTGAAAGAATAGAATTTTGAACATTTTGCAAATAATGTTAAACATCCATTCAATTGCATACATTTTGTAAGTAAAAACTATAAATCAAATATTAATAATCATTGAACAAGGGAAGGAAAAGATTGATTAAGATTCTGTATGATATCAATATGAAATAAAATCAAACATAAATTATGTAAAAGATTATGCTTGTTTAAAGATGTCTGAAGGCCACAATTTTTATAATATTCTCTTTTACTACTGAATATTGAGCCGGTAAGAAAAATTTTTCAAAATTTAAAATAATAATTTTTGAGTTTAAAATATTAAAATAGAAATAAAATGCCTTTTAAAAATTTAGGTTAAACAATTGGCAATATAGTTTATTTAGAGCTGATATTTTTTTCAATAAATTACTTTCAGCTTGAATTGAAGTTATAATTTTTAAAATATAAAATAATAGATAGAGATTCGACAGCACATTTATGTCATTGTTATTTATTAATAATAATTAATAGAAAACTCTTTTTAATTGACAATTTAAACCTAATTCTGCAAGAAATCTGTAATATCGTGTCAAAAAGTCATTTAAGATTCTTTCAGAAATTCTTCTTCTTTATTAAATATAAAAGTTAATAATTCTTTAGAATTATTAACTTTTTTGGATAAAAAAAACTTTTATCAAGTTAAAAAAAAATATTAAAGGCTTTTAAAAATTACGATTGTAAATACAGAGTTTAGAAATTATAAATTTTTATACAGAAATGATCCAACTAGATAGTTGCAATGTTATGAAATGAATTGTTCATATTTTTGCACATTTTTATCAATTTTCTACACCACATTTTATAAGAATATGTTGATAAATTATAGCATAAGCATTTGACAAATGACAGATGTTTAATTTTTAAACATGAATATCTATTTCCTTTCTTGTCTCTCTCTTTTTGCGTTTACAGCTTTTATGTGCTTAAGAATGTTTACTTTTATAGAAGCATGTCCCACTTTTTCCTTATGGCTTTTTTGTAGAAAATAATACTAACGGAGATGTTGTCCCCTTTTTCTGTACTTTACAAGGGCTGACAGAAAAGGACTAAAGATATTTGTTTTCTTCAATAGGCTTTCCTTTTGCGTATTTTTATTATAGTTATGGTGAATCAAGGCATTTAACAGCTTTGGCCAGCATTTAACACTAGCCTTATTATTGTATTTAAGAGAAAAATCCTATATAAATATTATTATAAAGATAGAAGCATAACTTTCAAAAATAATTAAATTAAGTTGAACCCTGATACATTATTTGATGCTTACTTTTTCAATGAGTAAATTTGCCAAATAATAACATAATTACGAATAAGATAAAATTCTTTTAAATCTAATAAATAGGGGGGTTATTTCTGTGAAAAAATAACTTCCTAAGGTAAATTAAAAAATTTCCATGCAGTTAAAATGCATTTCTATAACATAGAATTTTTTAAAATCTAAGTACGATGCTAATACAAATTGCCATTTCTTTTTATCAAACATCAAATCAGTTCTCATAACAATTTTGAATCTGTTCTGAGAACATTTGTTCTTATATAAAATATAAGGACTTTATTCTAACAGAAATCTTCTAATGTAGATTCACATGGTTATGTATCTTTTTATTTTAATTTACATTTACTTGGATTATTAACATTCAATTCATTAAAGTAGTAGTTAAAAGTTGAATATTCCAAAGATATCATAAGTTTTGAAAAAAATTTCATATATATGTCATAAATATTTTATTTATTAAAATGTAACAAAGCTAAATTTAGAATTATTAACTTTAGCTTTGAATTTAGCACCCCAAACTTTGATGGTCCGTATCTCCTTTGGAAGACGTTTGGGACACTTGGTTTCCTATTTTCTATTACTCGTCTTGATGTGTACTATCTCTCCTTAAAGCTATTCCTACCAGATTCATCAATATCTATAATTTGTTTTATTTTAATTAATGTGTCAAAATTTGTAACATTTTTACTTTCTCAATGAAGTAAAAACCTTATTTCTCACTCGCAGATTTTAAACATTGCTAAAGGTTTGATTACTTACTAAGTTTTTTTAAAAAATTTTCTTTATTGCTCACCCGTCTTTTGAAATTCACATCAGTGAAACACCTTGTAAATACTGCTAATGAAATTCGTTTGAATTGTTCAGACATGAAGAGCATGTAAGCAACGGTCTAAAATGGGAAATTCTTAGTTATTTTCATGCAGCTATTCTCTTTTCATGCAGCTAATTCTCATTTTTATTTACGAGATTTCATAAGTTGCGAATTTTCAGAAAAAATCATAATATTGTAGCTTAATTAAATGGTAAGTTGAAATTTTGATTTCATAAAAGGAATAAAGTGAAAGGAAAGTTCTCTGCATTATTTGGCGTTAGAAAAATGCTTGCATTTATGAAAATAGTTTTTGTCTGACAAAGAAGTTATTTTTATACTGATATATGAAAAGATTAGGAATAAGAAATTTATTTTTAAATATTGACTAATTAAAAATATGACTGAAACGATAGTTTTTTTTTTTATCAGATATAAAAAAGGTTAGTATATGGATGCATTACTTTGTTTCCTTATTTCTGTATTAAAATGAACTTTAAAAACTTTTTATCTCAACTTATTATTTTAGTTATTTCAAAATAAGATAATAAGCCGAAAATATTAATTAAATAACATTGTCATAAACATATTATCAATAAAATATTCACCTAATATATATTGAAAAAAGATTGTTTCATTATTTCCAGAACTTAAAAGACTGAATGAAAAAGCAAAAATATAAAAAAAAAATTATAAAATTTTTTATTTAACATTTTCAATAACAGATTATATTTTATGAGAGTAAAATTTTTAAAACTAAAAATTAAAATTCTCTGAATGTCATTAAAAATAATATATTATATACGTAGTACAATTCGATGAATGATAATTCCTCTAAATCATTTACTAATGAAATGTTTCTATTACGTATAAAAATTTATAAAATCATATTCCAAGATTTTTCATTTATTTATTTTTTAACAAATTCTATTTTCTGCAAATACTTTAGAGTGAAAGATAATCAGATCTCAGAGAGAAAACTAAATTCTTAGTTGAAAAGTCGAAAGGCACTTACTCTATGTTGACAGATTTATTACTAGATTGAACTCTCAGTACTATTCAAAATCCTCGGTCTTTAGGAGGAGTTGAGAGTCAAGACGCGAGAAAATTTACCCCATGTTGTTAATGATCGTGGGAAAGCAAAAATATACCAGGCTGGTTTATGAACCTTCTGTCAATTTCTTTTCCAGTAAATTGTGTCCAACCTTTATTTTGACTGCAGCTGTTTTAAGAACACTTTAAACCTAGACAGTCGACGCTTGAAAGGTTTTGGAGACTTTTAGTAATAAATCAAAATAAGTAACATGAAATTAATATTTAATACTAAATATTATAACTGGTTTCGATAGAAATAATTTAAAACCATTGCGGTACAATTTTTAAAAATCTGTTTGACAGTAAATTTTTTCTGGTAAATATTCTCTTTCTTTATCTTTAAAAATGTGAAGAAATTTGTATCATAATTTTTTTTTCTTAGAAGAAGAGTTGTTTATTATTCAAGAAGAGTTGTTTATTATTCCTCTAATCCCTAAAATTGGTTACACGTTATTTAAAATATGATTTCGGAAAACTATTATTCAATGTGATTTTGTATAAATTACTATGTAGTTTAATGATTGATTGTAGTTTAATGATTGATTGTAGTTTAATGTTTGATAATAGTTTAATTTTGATAATGTTTGACGTTTTTTAGCAGCTGATTTAGAAATCTACGATAGCTTTTGTCGCTGGGATGAATTTTCTTCTTCATATGCATCTTGATCATGTGTTTTTTTTGTTTACTTGCATTTGGTCAGTTTTATATGCAATACTTATGTAGCAGAGAAACGTTACAAAGAAAAATGAACTTTCTTGAAAAATAGGCTTATAGTTTTTAGTATCTGTGTTATCTTATGTGTATAAAACAAACTGCCTTCTACATCAATACGAATAAAAGCAAAGTAACCTTACTAAGGGCATATAAGCTTACTAAATTTTGAATAATGTTTTTTAAAAGTACAATTTGAGGAAAGTACGCCTCTAATTATGCTCTTCAATCATGCGGTATCTGTAAACAATTTTCAGACATTTAGTCATTTGGAGGAGTATTGCCAATGTGTAATAATACAAGGCTTTATTTTTTTCTTTCAGCAATTATTTTACTGCAAAGGATTTTAAGATAATTTAAGTTGCATGCTTCTGTTCATAAAAATAATTACAAAGGCCTTCAATTAGAAAATAGTGATCTTTCATATATTGCAAGGAATATATTATTTTGATCTTTATCAATACCAGAATATCTACAATGAAAATATTCTGCCTTAATTTGCTTTTTTAAAAAATATTTTTTGCATACATATTTATATGTATAAAATTTGATATTTAATATCTTTTCAATCCAAATACTCAAGAAATATGTATCAGATTTCTTATTGAAAATCAAACTTCTTTCCTATAAGTGCAAAAGATATGTCTAATTTCAGCCTAAGAAGTTTAAACTAAATTTCCTTAATTTGTGGTACTTTAATGAATCCTAGAAAATAATTCTTATTTTTTTTAAATCTAATCTTCTTTTAACGTAGACGCTCATCAAAACTAACCACTTTTTTCAAATTAATTTTGCAGCTAGGGAATTAAAAATTACTTTTTCTCAGAATAATTCTTATTTTGTGAAGAAAAAAAGACTTCTTAAGAACTCAAAGAAATTTAATGACAAATATAAATTTCAGTTACAACTTTATATTATAAAATATGTTATAACGAGTGTATCTCCTTTAATAGTTAATTTTTAAATTATTAGACATGCAGAATCTCCCGATTAAAAAATACTTTGCATTTATACTTGCTGTTATATTTTACATTCTTTAAATCAATAAATGTATTATATAAAAGTAGTAAAGAAATACATATATATCAAGGATTTTAAATTATGTAATTATATTCAACAACGGATAAAGCTCTTATAAGATACTAGCCGCCTTTGGCGACCAGCTGGTTCGCCGTGTGTAATCCGTTCTAAAATTTTCAATTAAGTCAAGTATTCATTAGCCTTGAAGTAATTCAGGGCATTGATTAGCCTGAAATTAAAAATGTTTTTTTTCAGTGATGTTGCCAAAATATTAAATATGTTTTTTTAAAGAAAGCGAAAAAGGAAAAAAAAATATTGAATAAATGATTTAGATATTGCAAACGATTATAGAACCCTTGGCTTTGCATTTCTTTTTTTTAGAAACTATCACATTTTATAATGGAAAAAAATTATTGAATTAATTATACGGATATTGCAAACGATTATAGAAATATACCATTAAGTTGGGATTTCAATGCATATACTGTCTAAATTCAATTAGGTTTACTGTAAATAAAGAAGATTTGTTGAATAAATGATTTAGATATTGCAAACGATGATAGAAACCTTTGCTTTGCATTTATTTTTTTAGAAAATATATATTAGAAAATTTTATGTTTCTTTTATTTTATCGAGTCACGTGCTAAAAGAATCCTTTCTTTAGACTTGATTTATTATGATAGTTGTTTTTTATTATTTGAATTTCCGTCATTGTTTCCTTTTATTTTATCCAGTCACGGGCTCAAAAAACATGGTCAAAATATTTCTTAAAAAATTCGTTAAAAATAGAGGCTTAAGTTATACATTACAATACTAATACCATTAGAAAGCTAATTTTTTAAATCTTTAAATTGATGTAAAAATCATGTTTGTGCTATAATATTTTTGGAAGTTATAGTAGAAAAACGTCAAAATTTCGCTTAAATTTTAATTAATTCAAATTCTAATTAAAAATTCGAAAAAAGGGCTCCAAGGTGGACATTCCCGATCTCCAAGGTATATATGTACCAAATTTGGTAGCTGTAGGTTCAACGGTCTGGCCTGTGGAGGGCCAACACAGACACACATTGAGCTTTATTATAAGTATAGATTAAATCCCTCATTATAGCATTGTAAAATTTCATTAATGTTTTTATCCTTCATTTCCATTTAGTTAATGAATTTGTAATAAGCTAATTCGAAGAAACATTTTACCATTAATTGAAAGAATTTGTAATATAAATGCAGGCCTTTGCCCTATTTTATCTATTTTAAGCAAAAAATACTTTGAGTATTTCCATATTTGCGTCATTTAAATACTATTTCTGAAAATTGTACTAAATTTTTACCAAGATATTAAAATATTTCTCATGGCATAGTAAGATTAAACTTAGTTGGTAGGTCAGGAATCTTTTGTATCAGGCAGGTTAGAAGTAAGTCAGAAAGCATGTCAGAAATATTCTGTGTTTGGTAGCATATATTAAAGGAAAATAATAATTTAAACATGAAATAAAATTTGCTTTTTTTGATATTTAGAAATACTTTAGTTTACCTTGTACAGTTTTTGAAAGTAATCATTCCGATAAAGAATATTCTATAAAAATACGTAATTCTAGCTCATAGAGATATAGAGAAATTATTAATTTTATCATTGTTCTCTTTTACATTATATCGCTTTAAAATTATGATTTGTTTCCATGGGTCAGATGTATCAAACCGTCCATTGGTTGGAATCTAACTATAATAGATGAAACAAGGAATTTAAATTGTTATTTATAGTTTATTATGAACAAAATGGTTCTAGATTTTTCTTTAAAAGTCAGTACATATGTTTTAAAATATTTTTCAATGTGTAAATTGTCACAAATTAGAGGCCAGTTTACTATTCTTCAATATTACCATTAGGTACTATCAATATATCTAGCTTATTGGCAAATTATACATTTTGATTTAATAGATTTTCTTGACAGTATATTTCCAGTCAGGTATTGTATTGCGATAAAAAATTTTTTACTTCTTAATAGATCATGCAAGAGAAACCTACTATGTTTAGACACAATCAACATAGATTTACGTATTTACATCAGTTTAATTGCTTCCACGTTTAGATAAGTTATGATCCTTTTATAACTTTATTCATTTTTAAATATGAATAAATTCGAATTTAAAATATATAAATTAATTCAAAGGGAAAGTATGTAAAATGAGTTATGAAGAAATTTCAACTTAAATTACATTAAATTTTAAATTAGACCAATTTTTTTGTTTTAATTAAATATGATGTTAATGCTTGTTTCTTTTACTATAAGAATTTCAATTAAATTCCTCGGAGAAAAAAATTGCCGATCAATTTTTCAAAGCAGAAAATTTGGATCCAATTAATAATTTTGAGAAATAGTGCTTGTGTTTCTTGGGGTTGAAGGAACCGTCAGAAATTTATAAACATTTGTCAACCATATATTAAAAATAGTTGTTTTGGAATCAGTATGCGTAAGTCATACTTGTTTTTGAAAATGCAGCAAAAAGACACAGTTTATACCGGTTTCCGGAGCCTTAAAAATAGATTGGTCAGGAATAGACGTTGAAAAATATAAATTATGGTTTTGACAAATGTACTTATTTAAAATGTGCAAATCATTTGTTGGTTATTATCTTACTGTTTCGATGAAAATGATTCCCGTTGATAATAATTAAGGAAAAACTAAACAAGAAAAGTTGAATTTCAAACGCATGAAACATTGAAATTCAACATATATATAATATTGATTAAATATATTGACTGTTCTTATGGGTATGTGTTAATATACTAGCACTATAAATCCATTATATTTAGATATAGCTGAGCATATTGGAGACAAAAGTTTGTTCCAGAGTGACGATTCAGATTATCAATAGATAGAATTTGTTTTTTTAATAAATTATGTTTAAAAGCTAAAAATTAATTTATATATAAACTGCTTTAGCTAAGTTAAAATTTGAACCGAAATTAAGTAATAAACTCCTCAATATTCCACATTTTTTATAAAATGTATAGCAAACTAGCTATTATTTTAAATCTTACAGAAAGTTTGATGGAACTTTCGAAAAGAATGCATACATATATCAAATTACTATATGAAATAATTTTTGTTTTATAGACATTTTGATGATTGTTATCCTGGATATTTCTATTTAGAAGTACATCAACACTATGTTATCTTTTGTATGTGAGTCAAATATCAAGTTATTTTGTAATATAATAAAATATGAATGTAAAATTACGAATTTCAGATTTGTTAAAAAAAAAATTAAGATAAATCGCTTAGAAATTTTCTTTCGAAACTGAGAAACAGGATGCCTATTTAAATAGGGAATTTGCATTACTGGTGGTTTTATTAACATAAAAAAATTGTCAAAAAGTTTCTTATTTTATTATTAAAATTCAATGAACATATTCGTTACCCATCTTGTTTGGAATGCGTAAATCTACTACTTAATGTATTGTATACATATATTAAATAAAGTTATCACTTGCTGTTTTAAAATATATGGTTAAAAAATCTAATCAGGCTTTTCGATGCTTTTGAATAAAATTTTATAATGATGAAAAAAATTCTTAAAATTTTGCTTGCTAATTTCTTTGAAAGACAATTTATGCTTCAACATCATATTCTATGGGAATGGAGATGATGAGTAAAGACATCTTAGAAGAAGAGATAAATCTAATTAAATATGTTTTCATCAATTTAAATACGATTTCTTGTTTATATTTTCAAAACTGCTTTAGCATGCACTATTTACAGTATTATTATAGGAGGTACTATCACTTTATCCAGTAAGTAAATCACTTCTTGATGCATCTTTAACCGTTAGAAGTGCAGAACATGATGAATTGCTGTTGAAATCGCTTAATGGAAGTTTCTCGAAGACCTATTCTTCAGCGTCAAATTTGCAAATTACCTAAGACTAGGATATAGTGTTATTGGAACAACAATTCTAAAGGAAGCTCTTCTCGCCTATTTTGTTCTTGTCAAGAACGGCTTGCACACTTTCGAATGATTAATGAATTTTAAAGAATTGTTTCCTCACTCGTCTCAAGGTTACCTCCTGGCTTTTGAAAGGTTTAAACTGGGCTTCATGTCTATTCTTTTTGCGATCGAAGAGGCTATGAGCTTCATAATAATATTGGGAAAGCTTGCACTTAAGGTGGATATGCATATAGTAAGTTTTCATGTTTGTTGTTGTAAAAGATGATGAGGAAACTCTGAGAAATATACAGCGTCATATTGATTGCTTTAAGATGCCTATTTTCCAAAGAATATTGAAATTCTATTCATTGCAATTATATTCATTATGGGTTGTATTGCTTATGGCTTATACAGCCAGCTATTATATATTGATAATGCTTTTCAGATAATAGAGATGAATTTTTCTAATAATATTTTTTAATTATCACATAAGGTAGTTGATATATTTTTTTCGTATTTCAAAATAGTAAATATGCACTTCATATTGTGATATAAAATTTATTTCATATATTGAAAAGTAATCTCCAGCAAATCATCAAATAACATATTATTTTCAAAAAGTATGCAAAAAATGGGATTTTTTTTTGAATTTGTATTTGCTTTCTATCATCACTTCCCAAAAATATTTTACTAAAAAAGAGATTATGATACCTTAATTGAATTTATAGATGTTTCCCAATTTTGTGAAAACTTCCTATATTACCAAGTTGAGTTCCTTTCGGAATTGAGATGAACTAATTATTAAGATGAATATTTATGTATCTATGGAATTAAATTTTTCAACAATTTGTAAACTTTATCCATTTAGATAGTTTTTCTATTACAGGTAGTTTTAATTCATTTTAAAGATTTTTTTTAAAACTTCCATTCAAAATACTAATTTATTTCCATTTTTTTTGTCCTATAGTGAGTAAGTCTCGGTTTCGGAACCGGAAAGTTCGAGGTTCGATTTCACTGAAGAACTGTTATGAAAGCGGGTCTGGCGCATGTTAAGCGTACCCCGCTGATGTGGCTCGATTTGTAGTGTGGGGAGTTCGAGTTAAGGCGTCGTCATTATCATCCGACAGTGGTTGAAAATTACGTCGTCCATCCCAAATAGTTCTAGTTTTGCTCCAAAAGAGAAATAAATATAACTAAACTAAAACTATGATATATGGTCATTTTGTCACTGAGAAATGCGGAATTATTTATTTAAATGATTGATGCATAGTTGAAATGAGTTTGTTTAACTGTGCAATACTGCATTATCATTTTAAACCATCTTGAAGAAGTAAGAAGAGCCTTTTGATTACTTAGATAGATATTCTTTTTCAGTATGAATTTTACAACACATTGAAAATATGGAAATTGAATTATGGAGAATATGCTTTCTACACAGAACCGTTACTTGAATTTGTAACACGGTTTATGGATGCAACTATTTTTTTTTTGTTTCATTATTTATAATTTCAGATTTGAAATTTTGTAAAACTTTGCTTCTGTTTCAAACTTTATGAGAATGTGGCTTTTACACGATATATTACATTGTTAAATCTCTAAATATACATATATATTCTTTGACGAAATCTTGGAATCAAGATTTAGTTTCAGATTATCTATATTATAATATGTTCATAGTTAATAACTACGGAGAAAATATGTTAATAACCTTAAAGAAAATCATTATTCTTAAACTTCAAGTACAAAAAAAAAATAACTTAAACAGCCATCTCAAATTAAGATAAAGCTCTACTTACTATCATGGAACTTATGGAAGGATAGCTAAATACAATACTGCAGAATAATCGCATTTTTATGAACTTCTTACGCTTATGTCTTCCAAGATTTCCCAGCCTTAAACCATACCTTTGACACTTGTTAGTTATAAAGTCAATGTTCTTTTCTTGACAAATTGTGCTGTCAAAAATATCCTCAGGCAAAATGTTTATGTCATATAGAGAGGAATCTTTGATTCTGGAAATCTTGTATGAGATTTAAATAGTTGAAAAATCTAAACTAAATTGAAACTCATATCATTCAGCAGTCAGTTAATCAGATATTCTATTTTATATAATGAAATAGAAAGTTAAAATTGAAATTTCATTAGTTTATGGAAAACATAAATCAACTGGCAGTAAGATTTGTTCAATTATCAAATCACCTGTTATATTTCAATGCCTATGTACACAAGAATCATTTCTTATTTTATCAATTTTTTCAAATTAATAAGGATTCATATGATATTTTTAACATATAAAACTTAATGAAATGCAAAATATTGTATTTTACATTAAATATCATAGAAGATAATGATATCAACTTCTCATTTAAGTAGTAATATCATTAAATTCTGATTTAAGAGCTGAAATAAGTTTTAATTTTTAAAAACACAAGCCTATGAAACCAAAATAAAATGCAAAAATATAAATTAGAATAATTGCTAACACAAACTGAAACAAAATAAAATGTCATTGAGAACGTATTTTTCACTGGATACTACGGAATCTTGATATAAATAATAGCTCAAAGAATTAAGGAGATTTTGCACCACTCTTCTTTAAAAAGAAGAAATCATAAGATTTATGATAACCATTAATGTACGTGTCTAAAATTGGTTCTCATACTAAGCCAGCTCAGCATGTTAAATGCTATTTTCTGGTAAAGGCCGATAGCGTTTTCTAGGGATAATGTCTTCTCTGTCTCCTGAGTAGGGAAAGGGATGCAAGAAGAAAAAAATTACTCCTATTTGTGTTAGGCCTCTGGTTAATCTCTTATTAAGTTGCCATTAGGTCAATATATTATCTTTCTTACTAATAATGACCGTAATAGGGCAAAGAAATATGATCATAAAATTAAATATATTCAAGGATGAGAAATTATTAAGTTTATTAGATACTTTTATCAACGAAAATAATTGATTCCTTCATAATTAGAAGGCATATACGAGTAATTTACTGAAATGTGAATGGCAAAATGTATACCTTAAAAACAGGAAATTGTTAATCTGAATAATTGATAATCTAATTCCGAAATGAGTCATAATAACCGAGAAGATAAATTAAAGGAATTTTTGTTGTTGCATTTTCTTTTATTATTGGACTTGATTATTTTGCTCATTTATTAACTACGTTTTGTACTGAATAAAGTACTAATTTTGCGACATTTCCAGCCTGTTTTTTTCAACTATAGAAATTTATTCATACAGTTTAGATTTAAGTGCAAATGAAAGGTGTTTGAAAAAGTTTTTATAAGGATTTAACAAGTTTGTAAACAATAAACTACGTCAATATTTATGTCTTGCATTTGTAATATTTACGTTGCCCAGATAATGAGCTAATTGTGAAAAGAAGAGTTTTTGTTGTAATTTAGAATATTACATCATAAAAACAAAAATTAAAAGGATTTTACTGGGGTATTTTACTATATTTCGTATTTTAGATTTAAATATGAAATCAAATTTCTTTATCTTAATAATATTTTGATATTTAATGCAACACCTTGAAATTTATAAGTGAAGAATAATAGTAGTTATTTCTTCTGAAAAATGTTATACGGTGAAAAAGATGACTTGATACCTTTGGTGTTGCCATGGAAAAGAGTATCTAAGCGATTATCTAATGCCATGAACGTGTAATTTGCCATAAGAGGGCTTACCACATGAAATATCTTTTATTCTTGTTTCTTTCTTGGAAAAGGAAAAAAAAATATTTATGAGGGAACATGGTTACTGGGGAAAAAATGTTATGGAACTCTTAACTTTATGAGAAACCCTTACCTTATTTTTCTGTACTCTGCAGTTAATGCTAGAGTAAACGATCAAAGCTAACCTGGTCAAGAAAACTGTTGGTCGAACAGATAATACACTGTAAAGAACAAAACTTAATACATGTAGAAAAAAATGGAATTTCTTAAAATGGCATATAAAGCAGGTTATGAAATACCCCATTTAAAACGTTCTGACATAATTTGCCTTGGGTTTCTTGAATTTCGTAAGTAATAAAAAAAAAAGTTGGAAATTCTGTTGATTAAATTAATAGCACTGATCTGTTTCATAAACTGCAATTGTTATAGTAATATATATGTTCATATTTCTTCGCAGTTACTTACACCGTTTTCCTGAAACATTTTGCCATACTAGAGAAGAATAAGGACCGTTTTTTCACCAGTACTCATGAAAGATAGAAAGCCAGTAGCAGCTAGAGGATCCTTTGAAAAAAATGCTTAATTTAAAAAATAAAAATTTTAAATCTATCCTTCTTCCTTTACAAAATATAATTCGATAAGCGGACAAAGCAAAAATGTAAGAATTCACAATGAAAAGAACTTATATATTTAATAATAATGCAATCTAAACATTAGTGGATGCTTCAGTTTTACTTCATTTATGACATTATTACAAAATTGAATATTTATGCAATATAAAGCTATAATTTTACTATACAATTTAAGGATTATGAATTACAAAAAAGAGAAATTTTTTCGAAATTTTATTATTTATCTAAGTTTCGGAAAACTCATATTTTTCGGCAAAATTTTTATTAAATTTTTTTAAAATATTGTTTGAACCAAATAATTTACTCTTATAGTGTTTTATATTCATGAAATTTTATTAAAGCATTAACTGTTTGTTGATACTTATTCATAGAAAAATATATGCTTGAGTTCTACCATAAAATGTTTTCCTGAATTTCAGAAATAAAAAAGAATGTGAATAAAATGTCATATTTCCATGGGAATTGATATGACCCCATTCAAATTAAAATTCCTTTAATGAAATTTGCATTACTTTAATCAATTTATTTTGGATGATTTGTTTAATAGTATGCATTTTAATAACCTTGACGATAGTTTATAATCTAATCTACCAGATCCCTTTTCGTTTGTATTCTATAAATCCAGACATTAAGGAATAGAATTTTGTTAAATGTTAGAATATAATTAATTTTACTTTGGTTATATTATTAAAGAATAAATTCGTGTATAAGATTTCAAAGATATAATAATTTTTAAATATTTATAATATTTTGTGTTTTAATAATTTCTAATGCACATAATTATAATTTTTCCAAATTATTTTTTAATATAAAAAAATCACTGTCTTTTTAATATTTAATTGTTGATATCAACTCGAAAGTCTATTCCATCCATTTCAACGAATTACATTACAATTTATTTATAATTAATCATATCAGAAATCTCATGAAGTCACTGTGGAAGTTCCATTCATTTGAATGAAGGAAATATTTTTCCTTATAAAACTATAATTAAAAATGTGAAAGAAAACTTAATTAAGGATTGGATCATTTGGATTTTTTTTGGCTCAAGAGCCATGTTTTGACTATGCTATTTTGACTTACATTAGGGCAATGAATGTATTAAAAGTTTATATTATATAGATGCAAGAGAATGTGAAATATGAAAAAAACGATATTTTCCAAAATAGATGATTATATCTAAATATTTCAATGAACACTTAAAATATATTTATTTATTAATTCTTTGATTCTTTGATTCATCTAAATAGATAGTTCTTCACAAATAAAAAACAACATAAACTATTTTAAATAGTAATAGAAACTATAATTCTTTGAGAATTAAATGGATTGGGATTTTTAAAACATAATCTGTACTTATTTAAACAACGTAATCAGTGTCTCTAGTCTTCAAAATGAATAACATCAGAGGTCATTTGAGGTATTTTGGAGTTCAAATATTAAAATAAACATTGAATGTAAAATAATTTGACATTTTTTGGGTAATTTAATATCGATCATTCGAATTTATAATCACAAAGATACTGTCAAAATAACCCCTGTAAACATCAAGTATTATTTTTACATTTTATTATATTGTATGCATTCCATTTGCTTTGCAATTAGCAACTCATAATTTCTAACTGAAAAAATTATCATGGTAAATAAATCAGAATGTATAACCTGATTCCAAAGCCTTACTATTTGAGTCAATAGTATATGTATGTAATATATAATTAAAGAAGACACACAGCTAGAAGTAATGTTTTGTATTTCGAATGCAGGGAACAAAATTAATAATTATTTGAATTAAACAATATAAATGGTGCAGGGGCATTAGATATTAATTGCAGTTGAAGTATAACAAATGACATGTGAGAGAATTCAACTCCCATATTTAACATTTTTGAGGTTTGGATGCAAAAATTGAATGCGTTATTTCTCATAGAAAGCGCATAATCTATTTGTGGCATAGTGACAAATAGATGCGAGGTAGTTTCATCTTCTGAATACTTTCATCTCTATAGAATCTGTACTTAATACTTTGAGTGCAAGATCCAAAATGAAAACTGAGTGATTATGATTTTACATCTGCTTTGTAGCAGACCATCTAAAAAAAGAGCTCAGTAGCAATATTTCTGCTTAAATCTTCAGAACTAATATATTGTAAAAAAAATTCTGACTTTCTAGATGTTACTTCATATAATTTTAAACACTCTTATCATGAAATTTAAATGAATAAACTACCCTTATCTATCCTATTCGATCACTTCTATTCCACCCTGACTAGAAACCGCCTTTGATCTAGGAATAGTAGCATGGTATCGAGGTAAGTAATAAATCTTTAAAATAAAACCACTTGGTTTTAGCAATACAAATTAGTGTCACCCTTTTTTATTATCTATACTTTTATCCACCAGCATCATAAATAAGCCTAAAATTACTTAGGAGACTGAAAGTTCATTTTATGCTATATGCCAAGGAGCTCTGGCGAGGCACTATAACATTATTATCCGAGAATCATATTGTAAAAAAAAAAATACAAGATTAAATTTTTATTTTCAAGAATTTTTATATTTAATTTATATATTTTAAATATTTTTTGTTCTTTTTGAAGCTTATTGTCACAAATATTGGCAATAGCCTTTTGGCCCATTAACCGTCATATTGAAATAAGAAGCTTAACATATTACTAGCACTAGAGATAAGAAAACTCAGGGCTTTTAGACATCAAGTTTCTTCTAATACCTTTCTAGGATTTTTATTTAAATAGTAAATGAACTAGATGTAAATCAAGGATTTAAATCCTATTTGGTTCTAGAAGCCATGATAATGTCATTAGTAACATTAAAATTACTTGTTGTTAACATTATTAGGTGTTTTTATACTGTGATATAAATTTAATGGCTAACCTGGGAGCAAATCTTTTTATTTTATTGTCATTATTACACGATTGAAAGTAATATATTTCACTTTAAGAAATCAGGCATATTTATAATACAATATTAAGACCATCATGTTAAAATTAAAAAAAAAATGGTTATGCCAAAAAAATATTAAAATGCTTACATAGTGAACATAATAGAAAAAAATGTATAAAAAAATGTATCCATATTTATGGAAACATTGAAGATTTAAGCACTCCTTAGTATTACTTAGGACATATTTTATGAAGTGGATACACTATAACGATAAACAAATTTAAAATTGCAATGAGTTATTAACTTTCAAATTTAATATATAAAAAATTAGACTAAAAATACAAAGGTGGATATTCAGTAACCAGGTTACTTTAATATCCACTTATACGGAATTTATGTTTTTAATACTCTCTGACAGTTATCGTCAATGAATTTCCAATACTATCACGATTAAGTAGTATACTATAATTTAAACTAGCTTTTCTTCTTATTAAAGTTGAGTGATGGAACTAATGAGCCTATTATGATGTATTATTAAAAACACACACATCATAATAGGTGCTGGTGATAACAAATGTGCTAAATAATGTGTTCTATTTTTATATAATCCCCATCCCTAAGATAGTAAATTTGCATGTATAACGATATATGATTCTTTTATGAAAATAATTTTTTAAGCATTCATGAGATGAAAAATATTGATCGAATTTTTATACTAAGATAGTTTAAGTGTTCCTTGCTCCATTCACATTGTAGAGTCTCTTACTGATGTAATCAGTCGATCTGCAAATTTTGGACAGTTATTAACATAAGTTGTGGTTGAATGAAAAAATATTATATGTTTAAATGCAAACTTTAATGAACTTTGGGAGTGAGGATATAAACGCTTATTGGTACACGACTTTTTCCTAGAAACGAGAAGTAGTGTATAAACATTAAAGTACCTATTCATAGCTTTATTTAAACAAAGTTTTGTCATATTTTTCTGTATAACTAAATGAATTTCATCTTCATATTCTATGTATATTTCTATGCATAATACACATGTAAAGTAGTTTCGAAATTTAAGCTGGACTTCTAAAATCTGAACTTCTTTTATCATTGCTAAGCAGACGTAATTTTCTAATAGTTTTTAAATATACTCTCTTTTAACTATGTTAGAAGTTCAAGTGACATTTTCATGCAGTAAAAAGACTGTGAGAAAATGTTTGATCAAATTAGAATGAGTTTAATTAAATTGGAGAATGGGATTTTTCAGAAATGTTGATGAACAGCAATTTTTTTTCAAGTATTGATTTTTACGTAATCTACAACTTAATTTAGGGAGGTTATAGTTGCGAAAATTAACTTTGAGATGTGAGAACGATATAAAATCAAACTGCTTCTTTAAATTTGAACATAAGTTGTTAAATAATATTGAATAATTAATTAATTAACAGAAATTAGGAAGACAGATGAATTCCTTTTATATACGTACTTATCATTTTTTATAGTATTTATGTATGCTTGGTATATTTAGAGATGTGCAATAAGTGGATTATAAGGTACTTATTTAAGGATCCTCCATAAATCTATGCAATGCAGCGTTTAAGCGTAACAGCATTTTAAAGTCAAAATTAATAAGATTCTGCTTGAGGTGTATTAATCAATGAGATACTGCAAGGGATGTCATTGTTACATATAAAGGTCATTGCATTTCGTCTAATACTTAACTATATGCGTTCTTCAGTTCTGATCTAGTGTAATAGTAAAAATCTTAATCACATCAGCCATTATATCATGAGCATTAATTGATTTCATTTACAGAAATGCAATGTAAAAACAAAAATCAAACAACCACTTCCAATAACTAAATTCATTTATGAGGAGAATATAAAGTTGTTACAAAAGATCAATCGATAATATGGGACTTGATTCTCTTCAAGGGGCTCCTCAAAATTTCAGGTCGTAACTAATAGCCATGGCATATAAAAACAAAAGTTCGACTATAGCTATTGAGATGATATGATCAACTGAACAAACAAAAATTGGAATTCTTGAGAAGAAGGCTCCCTCAACAGAAATCCAAATAAATCAAGCACGGCTAGTTATCTCAGTAACACATGACTAAAACGTATGTTTTTAAACTTCCATGAAAAAAATCCATATTAATTTTTGCTCATGGTGAATAAATCGATTTAACTATCATGGTGTGTCGACATGTTAATTTGTATTCATCTTGCCCATAATAATTCCCCGCCCTAAAAAATGAATTTGAAATTCATTATATTAAACATATTTTATTACGTCAGTTTCCTTTCTATGCTAAAAATAGAATGAATATTTTTTTATTATTATTCTAAGATACATTTATGATCAACCAGCTCATTTCTATTCCATGATATATCATAATTTAGTTAAAATCTGATTAACCAATAAATCCTACCCAGGTATCAGAAGATTTAGTCTTCACAGAAATAACGCGGGATTGAGGTGAGGTGCTAAACACAGCTGCTTACCTAGAGTAGTAAGGGCAGATATAGTAATTCGATGCCGTACCGTTATTTTATCAGCCCCTTCAGAAGAGGTGAGAATCCACTCGAGCCTCTATCTAATGCTTTATGGTGGGGCAGAATCAGCCATAAATGCTCTATACTCTTTATGGTCCGTATAAACGATTCATTGTTTCTCCCGGAGATTTAGGGTAGTTACACATTTTCCTCGAAACGTCGGTAAACGTTTTAACATCAAAGGTCAGGGGATAGTTAGATAACAATGCAAGCAAGAAGTTTTCATTCCGTGATCAGCTATATTGGTCAGACTAGAATCAATTAGAATTCTGACAGTATGATCGCGCACAGACCAATTCACAGGATATGAGATTACTTGTAACATTTAAGAGATGGATTGTTAAAATTTGTTTAGCAACTTCTTACTCTCGTACGAGAAATGAAGGGGAAATAATATTTAGATTTAGCCAATATTTCATAAAAAGAGAAT
Source organism: Argiope trifasciata (assembly GCA_026543055.1). NCBI lineage: Eukaryota > Metazoa > Arthropoda > Arachnida > Araneae > Araneidae > Argiope > Argiope trifasciata. The sequence continues at coordinate 3,967,556 of JAPMOQ010045390.1, forward strand.
TTCATTAAAATTAAAAATATATCTTTGTAATAATTTCTGATAAGCAAGCATAAAATTGCAATATATTCCAGAAGTATTTTCCATTTATCTTGATTTATTTCAATATGAACGAAAAAATAGAGATATTTTATGATAACCAGCTGGAGGGATCTCTCTGAAATCTTCTCGCATGCATTCTAATAAAGGTATCATACCGGAGAAAGCTTTGCATGTCCTTGGCTACAATTGTTGCTAAATATTAACTTTTGGTGTTAGTTTATCATTTATTTCTGAATATATTGTGTCATCCTAGATGGGGATTTCGGCAACTAATCCCTGGAAATCTGTCAACAGTTTCTGAAAATCAAATTTCTGTTTTAGACATATTTTTCTCAATTTACAGAAACCAAGATTTGAAGCAAAACTGTACTTGTAGTTACAAAATCCCATACTTTATTTTATATAGTAAAGTCATTACTCTTTTGAATTAACGTATTAATATGTTTCTGAAAGTAATGTCCATCAATTCTTGGTTTTGTTTCATATTTTAATAAATATCCACGCTATCAATGTTAAATTTGTATATCAAATTTTATCAATTTAGCACAGTTCGATGCAGTAGTTATTGTTTTTCAGCTGTCCAGAAGTATTTCTTCTAAAGAAATTTTATTCAAAATTTGAAAGAGATCTACATATCTTGTTAATTATTCAACTCAATCTCAGAAAGTCTAAAACATGTAAATTTGTCAAAATATCAGCTTGGAATTTTTTGATTATCACTATACTTTATTACAACCATGTATACAAAAGAGGAATAAAAATTACGTGACTTGTTTCGGGAGATTAAGGCTATTTGCCACTATTATTTCTTCTCTGCATAAAAAACACCTTTTAATCATTCAATGAAATAGAAATTTTATTTGAATGCATATGTCTCTAATCATTTTAATATGTCTCGAAACCTTAAATTTTAATTCTAAATTGAGTCAAATTATTTTCTGCTTTTTCAACCCATTGAGTAAGAATAAAATTATATGCAAAATAATGAAATGGAAATAAAATGAAAAAAAAAATTAAGATTTCAAAATAAAATAAATTAAACAATTCTAACACAAGTTCGTTTCTATTTCAAAATTCCATTAATCAAAATTTGGCTTCCCCTTTTTTAGAAATGCATTACTCAGATCTGAAGATAAAGCAATCAGAAAGGGAAAACCATCGTAAATGGAAAACAACATATAAAAAATACTTTAAGAAATGTTACCGAAAAAAAATTATATTCCTTTTTTTTTAACCTTGGGGTCAATTTCGTTTCAAAGTTTCTTTCAGTTGCATATTTCATAAGGCTTCATCTACATCGTAAATTCAAAATGGGAATTTGCAAAAAGGATGCAATAACTGCAGTTCCATATAGAAGATCCTCTTTTTCTGTTAGTTCAAAAGATAAAATAAGTGTATTTTAACTTATTTAATGCGTATAAATTATGTAATCATAATTTTAAGAAGACTGAACTAAAATTTTCTGTTTGCAAAATCATTTTTATAGGAAAAAATATTTTCACAGTCAAATATTTTACTTCTAGGTTTTAATTTAATGAATTCAGCTTTAGTAATTGAACGACGAAAAACGTTTATTTTTGATGATAATTTGTATTAAAAAGTCAAATTACATTGTCATTGCTTCATGATTTATTTATAATTTAATGCAATTTACAACTTGAAGTATATATGTTTTTTTCTTCCATTAAGAAGAGAAAAATCTCCTTTCCAAAGCAAAACACTAGCCCTAGATTGTATAATAACGTATTTTTCAAGAAATATTCGTACTCCATAGGTTTTAAAGCTTGAAAAAGGAGTTATATGTTATATCCTTAAAGACTATAGCATCCACAGGATTAAGGTAAGATTATGGTTGCATTACCCTTTTTTTATGAGCTAAGGAATTCCATCAAGAAAAGGTAACATTATTTCCTCTTTTCAAAGCACTATTTGTATTAAAAAAAGATTAGTTGTAATTCGGTTGATAATAGCTATACGTTTTAGTATCCCTTAAAAAAGTAACAAAAGTATCAGAACGTAGTTTAAATATTTGGAGGTAATTGCCATTTATGTATATGAATAAAAGGGAAGATTTAAAAAAAAAAACTTACAAACTTCTCGCCATGGGAACATTTTACTATTTAAATATTTTTTAGTCTTATAATTATATTATACCTATATTTTTTGAATTAATTCAGTATTTGGTAAATAGTACTTCAGACAGGTAAGCATTAGACCACAAAATATTTTTACAGATGTATAAATTGGGGATCTGATCCGAAATTAAGATAACCAAAACTTAGCAAATGTCTGTAAGTATAGTTATCTACAGTAATACTGTAATTCTTATAATTAATGAGAATTTCAAGAAAGTTTGGTAAGTTGGCATTGGAGAAGTTATATATGAGATCAATGAGTTTTATCATGTTCTTTTGAAGGCTCAAAAGTTAGTTGCCCTTGCAGTTGTACGTAGGTAAAGGTAATGAAAAGCGCCATCAACACTATAAGCTGAAGCTGAAACTGTTGAGTTATTAATCGATCATGAAATTGAGATTGGGACGTATACAGGTCGCCTTAGATATAGTTGCAGCCGAGGCATAACTAATACCTTGAAAGCGTCTATGCCCGCAGTTTTTAAGTTCGCATTGCTTGTTTTGCATAAACATAACCAGCCATTTCGACTCATCATTAATGTACACGGGTTTATCAGAGTAACCAAGGTAGTACAATGGCAATACTGGAGGGAAAATAGATTGAGTTATAAGGATTATCACTAGCCAAGATACTATCCTTCCCATGATAGGCACGCCCCGTTATCGGTAGGAGATAGCCGATTTTCACTATTTTAGTAACTAATTCGTGTGGTGGGAACCAACATAAAACAGAAAGTTTCCAACAATCCTACCTGAGATGCAGTGCCCTCCTGTGGGATGCTCGATTTTCATAAGAAAATCTTAAAATAGTAATAATCGTTTCATGGCGAAGAGTAAACAACAACATAGATTGCAAAAAAATGGACTAATCGAGAGCTCCATTGCTACTTATTGACAAACAGATATTCAAAGGTGATACTGCAATCTTAAATAAATATCTCAATTAACAAAATGTTTAATAAAATCATTGTGCTTTTTCTGTCGGTGTCCTGACACAGGGGTAGCTTGTCTTCCCCATGATCTGGTCGTCCAGGTTTGGGCATGGTTGTTATTCTGTGTTCTATCTGTGAGTAGTGTGAATGCGTCCCTCTGTAAAAAACGGTTGTTCAAGCGAAAGTGAAGCATGAAATAGCTAAGTTTTACTCTTGGCCCTCGTTGGGGCGACAGAAAAAACAGGGACGCTAATTTAAGTTTAAATCGCTAACAGGCTTGTAAAGTGCTATTAGTGGCAACCACAACATGCATATTGTTTTGAATATAAATATATAGAAATAGAAAAAGCTTCTTTTGAACGTGCTGCAAATCTCTTGTAGTTTAAATTCTAATCCGTAACATAATATTTTCGTTTCTTCATTTAGTTCTTTGTAAATATTATAAAGCATTACTCTATATTAAGATTTAAAATATTTTTTGTTCTAATTTATGATATTGATGTTGAAACTCTTAGCACACTCTTACTTCAAAGTTTCTTTTTTGACCAGAAATAAGATATCAAGTTCATAGTCTGTTTCAATTTCAACCTAATTGGGTAAATATTGCTTTTGAATACATGAATAGTAAATGGATGATAATAAGCATAATTTACACTGATATATTTCCCTTTGACTTTTTATGTAGAAAAATTGGATGATTAGCCTACATTTAAATCATTTAAAGGTAAAGTATTTTCCAGTTGAGATATTTTACACATGTGATGTCATTTTTAAGTCCACTACAAACATTATGTCTTACTTTAAACTAATGACTTGCAGACGTATAATAAAAATAAAATAATATATTTTATAATATAATAATAAATCCACGAAATACCTTTGAATCCCGAGTATCTTCTCTTCAACAAATGTCTAATCTCCTCAAAAAGTCAAGCTAATTACACCATGAAAAAGCATGAGATTGATTGGGATAGTATTTGACTGAATATATAAAACAAATTCAAGTGAGATTTATGAGGCGCACAAGTCTTAAACGACTGGGAGGAATTACAAATTATATGGATAGGAAGTCAATAACCATATCTGTACTATATGTTTGTTCACCGCAAGAAGATTCCTCTGACTTACTTACCCCCATGTATAAGCAGAAAACTGACTTCGAATATCACTTAATAGAGATTGGTACATTAAAAGCAGGAAAATTTACAGGCGTATTAAAATAACGCTGGATTTACAGTAAATTTGGATGTACTGTCAATAAC
>JAPMOQ010045390.1:3976920-3991381 GCA_026543055.1 Argiope trifasciata
TAATAATACTGAACTAGGTCTATTTTATTTCTAGCAGTATCCACACGGTGTTGCATCCAAGAAAAAACTTTAAGCCTCCACTCGATAGAACCTGGGCATGTTACGCAACATTAAACGAACACAAAAATATATTTCGAAATTATCAAAAATCACAACAAAATAATTTTTATTGTACACATTTAGAAATATTTAAACTGTTAAAAAGATAAAAATGATATGTCTGTAGACAAATGCACTAAAAATATACAGTAAAAAACCTGTTTTCATATTTAAAAATATGCAAATAAATCATTGCACTCACTTTTCCACGTTTGTTTATCATCATGTATAATTTCATATAATGATAATTTGCACTCCTCAGGAGATTTTAAAGAGAGACTGTTACTTCGAACAACAAAGGTGCTCCTTCTATAAGTTCCTTATTTCTCTGATATGCGCTAATCGAACGTCTTTTCCCTCTACATTTTCCTTACCGCCCAATAGACGAAACTTTTTGGCATTTAATATGTTCCGCCAATGTTCAATTTCCTTCCTTTGCGCAAAATGAGATTTGAATCACCATTTGAAGTCAGATGTAAAGAAAGTAATGTATTGTATATGCATTCCGCAGCTCTTGCTATTTCGGCATGCGCAATTTTCGTGCATGCGTGGAATAATTAAAATCGTAATTATAAAACTTCTTTTATTACTTTGATATGACTTCAATGTAATAAACCTTTCCAATAAATGCTATGCAAAACCGTATAAATATCTCCAATATCCGTTAATTATTACTCGAGTTTTTGTGGTTCAAATAACCGGACGCTTTCAGGAGACTTCATTAAATACTACGTTTCATAAAATTGTATAATATTTAGGCATTTTAATTGCTATTAAATGAGGCATATCATGATAGCTCCTTTTTCTGGCCAATAAAATCTATAAGAATAAACACACTTTTTATAAACTAAGGATCTCTATGTTTTTAATGTTTCTAATTGCGTAACGTTAGACTATTCAAACAATATAAAATATTTTTTCAAACTTTCCTTTTAGCTAGGGACAAAATGGAAAAAAGGACAACGAAGTAATTTATCGTTTTGACTTATTTTATTGGCAATGCAATTCGTTATTTCGAAAGCAATGCATTAGCGATGTTTCCGGTTTTTAGAATTCTATTATTCTTTTTCAAAGAAAATATCATTTATTTTAGACTGTTAAATTCACTCCATATTTATTTAAAGTCGAGCATTTTTGGCTATGATCCAGAGCCCATATTTCTATCTAAAATTTTTAGTCCAATGCATTTTAAAACCAAGCAGATATTTCTTTTGGTTCTTGTTCAATTCTTAAATAATTGTGAATAAATAAACTCAAATTTTGAAAAAAGTAGGTTACTTAAAAAAAAGGCATCATAAACTAATTTTGCCTTTGGGTTTGTTTTGATAGCAATACACTTAACCTGATTTTCTTTCGGTTCTTTTAAAATATAAAATTCTGACGGCCCAAATACTATAAAAATATCATAACAAATAAATAGTATGTAATGATATTGGCATTTTTTTGAAAATATGCAAAACAATTGTTTTTTTGAAAATTTCTTTAATATAAGACATAAATAAATGCCAGTAAAAATTAACATGTTTAGCAGTTACATTGCTTTATCTTATCTTTTGTATAATTGATGACGAAGTCTGATTAAGTACACAAACCAGATTGCACATTTTTGCGAGATTTTAAATAAGGATATGCGCTGTTGTTCTGCTGATGTGTGCGCTTTAATATCTTTCATGTTTTGTGTGAAAGATGATCATCAAAGAAACGTTACCGAAAAAGCGTCCTGTTGCTTCCACAGCTCGGATTACGATGATTGTCATTTTACTATCAAATTATATTAATTTTAATTGACTGATTGTCTAAAAATTGTTCTTTATAAAGAACGAAACTATATGAAAATTAAGATTAAATATATACGAAACTATATGAAAATTAAGAATAAATATATACGTTTCAATACCTTTTACTGTTATCAATATCAACAGTTTTTTATACGCTATACAACATAAATATATCATATTTTCTGGTGATAAAAGATTTCACGTATTATGTTTTCTTATTGTAATGCACAGAAAATCTTTTTTTCATCCATCTTGTTTAAGATATCAGACATTTGTTTAATAAAAGCATAAAACATGAATATAAAATGAAGATCAATTTATTTATTTCTTTAATAATTTTAAATCATTATATAAAATTACGTATTTTTTCAAATTAAATTTGGGTGGTGTAGTTAGATTTAGAACGTGGTTTTTAGTTTTTTTCTTGTATTTTGCAATCAAATTATAATTTAATTAATTTTTATGTACTTTATAGAAATAATATAGATTCATTGATCACCTTTTATTCTATATTAATTATTGAGCTATCAACAAAATTCGGTTTGTCAACCAAATGCTGTAAAATGTCAAATGCCAGAAACTTAGTTCCCAGATTGTTTAGAATGATTTCTGTGATGGACTGAGCAGTAAAACAAAATAATAATAGTATTGAAAAGTTCCAATATTGAAAAGTCATGTTTTATATATTTTTCGCATGCATCTGTAAAAATAATATCACATAGTTTGCTTTTTAATTCAGAAAAACAAACCATTACAATTCATAAAGATTTCAGCTCTAAATGAAATCTTAAGATTTATAAAAACTAAACACAATATTCGGTTATTAAATTTATTTAGCTCTCATATATAAAAAATTTTTAAAAAAATCCTTTTAGTTCTAGAAAAACAAATAATTGTGATTGCAACGAACTATGGAATTTGAAATAATAGAATTTGCATGTTATATTAACCAGATCACTCCAAAATTCTCCAAATCGTACTCCCTGACAAAGCCCAGATTCGACGTATAGATGAGATCTATAAGCAATTGTTCCAGCCACACAAATGGAATAGAAAACTGTATTCTCTGATCTTGTGTGAAAAAATAAATAAATAAACCGGTTGTGTGGCATTGAAATTTTTACCCCAGTCGGACATGCATACTTAAAGGAAAATACCTCTATCACTGAAACAGAAATCATATTTATTATAAAATTGAAGACATATGGATATATTTATAACCATCCATAAGTAAATATTGTGAAGTTTATGAAAAAGACGTTTAAATTGACACTATTAATTCTAATAGTGTTTAAATGCAGTGAAAAATATAAGTTTATTCCAACGAATTCTATTTTTCTATTCTTTTTTTCATGTTGATCCTTAACATTTATTTATTTACTTCGGAAAAGATACGTTTAACCTCAGATTTCACCAAAATATATGTTCATTAAATATTTTAGGAGCTGTATATAAATTTAATCTCTTCAATTACCTGATTTATTGCAAAATTAGCTTTGCGGTTGACAGTTATGAATTACTTGTGAACGAAACTTTCGTTTACAGCCATCAAATTAATTAAAATTTATCATCATTCAAGTGTACGAAAAACGACGATCATCATAAACGTGGCTTTCATTTAAGATACGAAATTTGTGTTTAGCACAGAAATCTGAATATATTCCATGATTGATGTCGTGCCTTATTTCTTTTCACTAATTACATATCAAATTAGGGAATAAATTTAAATGCACGGAACTTATTGAAATTTATTCAAGGATTAATGATTAGAAATAAAAATAAAAATATTTTAATATCGAAATAACAAGAATTCCTCTTCAATAATTTGTGTTTAACTATGGTGATTAATAAATTCTAAAAATTAAAAGAATATTAATACCAACGGTTTTAGTTCTGAAATTCATTTAATAAAAATTAGCATTTTTTAAATGCTAAATGTTAATGAAGCATTTTCAAAAAACGAAAGAAAGTCCTTTGAATATGCAAGTTTTATTAAAAAAGGGAAACATTGATAAACCGAGAAGTAACGCAAAATTAATTACAAGGCATTCGCAGATGCATACGTTATTATTGAAAAGGAATTGATTCACTCACATTTAATTAATCTTCATATGAATGTCACGAGGTGATTACGTAAGAAATATTCGGGATGAAAAAGATGCTTTTTGCTTTATTTGATGTTTTAATTTAAGGTATTTTCCAGTTTTTACATTCTAATTTTTTATATTACTTGGTTGGTTGATTCTGCATCACAGGATTTGGCTGACAAACTTTGAAATTAAATATCGTTTTATTAACAAGCTTTTGGCGGAACAATGAAAGACGGAATATTTCAAAAAAGAAGAATGCAAGAGAAACTTTTTTGTCACAATGTATAAAATGTGAAATGAGCAGAAAAGTAAAGAAATTTAAAAGGAAATTGAAATGAATTTGAAATTTATTCTCAAATTGGGCTGTCTTTTATTTAGAAAGTAATTGACTAATTCAAAAATTCGCAGTCTTAGACAACAGTACTTATTTTTGTAATTTCTTTTTCCCATTTGATTTAAGAAATAATGATTACTCTCTTATATGCGAAATATTAATCCATACAACCTTGAAAGCATTAATCAAATTTTATTTTTGTTTATATTTATTACTTTAAAAATGCCTATTCACATTATACATGTATAAATTAATAATCAATATAAAACATGTGTTTTTCCAAAGATTAATTTGTAAAAGAAGAATCACGAAATTTTCATTATCTATTGATCTATACTTAAATACTTTGATGGATTTAAAGTATTATTTTTCTTACTGTGTTCTGACAAATTTAGAATATTTAGAAGGGGTCTGTAAACCTCTAATTTTGTTTGGATAAAGGCGCATTCTGAATTCCTTTGAAAATTGGGTTGTGATTTATAGGACATAAATTGTAAAAAATAGATTTTTTTAGTTGGAAAAATTTACTGACCATTCAGAAATGACTTTGAAAAAATGTTTTCGCAGCAATTAATGCTTCAGAAATTTATGATTATAAGTGCCAAATATTTTGAGAGTTGTTATAAACTATTTCATTTTTATTTTGGGAAGAAAATGTTACATGCTATTTTTTATTATATGTTATTTATTTCAGTACCTATTGAAAACTAAAATAATTTGAATATTTAAAATTAATTTTTAAAATTTTAAATTAGGTAAACTTTTATTGGGAAGGTCTTAGATTTAAAATTGTTATAAGAAACTAATTTGAAATTTATACTGTAGAGAAGTAAATAATTTCATTTCATTTTATTTTATACAGTTATTTCTCCCATAAAAAGCATCTCGTAATTGAAAGGGAAAAGCGTCTGTCATGGTGGTTGATCCTCGCCACCCCTGTTGGTACAAGAAGAGGTAGAAAATTATTTGGAAAGAAAAAAAAACATGTCTCCTCTTAACGATAATGGGACGAACATTCTTAGAGAAAGATTGAGCTATGGCTCTTAAGACTCAATCACAGTTTTCGTCGTTGCACTTCTGGCAGTTCGGTTATTCAAGTTATGCAGTATACTTGACGAAGGGTTGGAGTAGTCAGTTTGTGTTTGTGGTTGTTTCGTTTCTCCCAAAAAGATTTAAATTATAAAAAAAAATCGTTCAGCTTTCTGAAAAGGGAGAACAATATCTCGAGTTGTGAAATGGTCCGAAGCTTAAGCGGGAAATGTAAACTATATAAATATTAACATCAAGGAATGCATGTTTTTTGGTGCCGTTGCATTTGAAGTAATGCAAGAAATTTGAAATTATATAGAATCTTATTTTATTAAATAATAAAAATTAGCTCTAGAAAAATGTCTTATAAAATACAAGCATACATATATTTATAAAATAAAGTTGAGATGTTGAGTTTGAATAGAAGCATTTTATTTTTTTATAGAAACTTATCATTAGATTTCATAATTGGCCGTCAAAAGTTCAGTTTTTTATTATTATCATATTTAACCAATGCCATGAGCAAGACTTATTGTTTCAAACTCACTAAATCAGTTCAAACAGAGACTGCAAATGATTTTAACATATTCTAAGGATGAAAATTCACAATTTTTTGTGGGGATTTTGGATTTAAAGGCTATATATTTTTATATTAGTAATAAAAGAATATTCTGACCGTGAATCACTATGCTTGAAGATAAAGTTAATATATAATCGAATTTATTACTGAGAAAAAAAGAATGAAAATGTAGAAGATAATTGCAAACTGAATTAGCTCAATTCTCCAAATAATTAATTTATTATTTCAAACTTCTAATAAATGACCGTTTGAATTGTTTATTGGTTTTGAAAACAATTTTTTGGCTAATGTCAAATGACTAGACAAACTTTTATAAAATTTTGAAGAGAGAAGTCAATTGAAGCCTAAATTTATCGATTTGGTTGCAGGTGAGATTCAAGACGCAGAAAATTTGGATTACGACAGTAATATTGTAAAAGAAGGACATAATAATAAATTTAGGTATTTTTTCCTTCGAAAAAGAAAGTTGAGAAAAGATTTGGCTGTAAAACAAGTTCAAAATTGTTTGAAACACAAAATAGCATTCTTGTTGAAAACATGCATTTTTTTAAGGAAATATCTCTATGGGCGAAAGTAGAACAGATTATTATGTAAATACCACCTGTTTTGGTCGGTGGTAGAATCAGGGGAAAGAAGAAACTCCCCTTTGCAAAAGGAGAAGGTATTGCATTGTAAAGATTGTGAAATAATAGCTCGGATAAAAAAGAAGAGGAGAAAATCAAGGACCTTTACGAATAAATACATTCTGATGGTAATCTAAATATTTAAATTATAAAGAATGTACAGGAATATAAAGTGACTCATGTATAAAAGAAGTAACTTAAGTGGGTGGAATGTATGCCATTTACATCGGAGAAAATTAAATTTAAATAGAGTTTTCAATTTTAAGGAAAGTATGCGAAACAGAAAGTATGTGTTGTGAATATATTAAAAAATGAACAATGAAAAATAGTCATTTCTTAAATTCGAGTTTTTAATTTTATGTTAATTTTCTTCTAAATGAGCTATTAGCGGAATGATTGAAACTTATCAAAAGCCACATATTAAAGGTATATATGAAAATCAAAACTAACTATGAGATTTTAAAAAAAACTAAACCATTGGAAAAATATTAAACGTAGAAGGCTCATAAATGAAATTTTAATCAATCACACAATGCTATCTTCATTTTCCATATTTCAAAGATTATTATGAACTGAAATCAATTACACTGTACTATCTCCATAACATAAAATTCATTAGACTTATTTCTTATTTCATGAAACTTTCAATTGATGCTTGATATTTAATTTATTCTTCAGAAAGATAATTTATAGTATTTAAACTCCATATTTTTATGGATTATTTCTATTTAAATAAGTTGTTATTTAGCAGTATTTCGCACTGTTTCATATTTAGAAGTTTCCTAAAGGCGAGCCTTGTCAACTGAAGAGAAAAAAAATATACACTTGAAGAACATGAGAACAATTCGAAAATAATATGGATCTCACCTAGCTCCTCCATTCTGAAATAGATATTGTTATTGTAGAATGTTCTATAAAGTTTGGTATGCTGGAAAATGTTAAACAATGAAGGCGGAACACGATCATAATGCAAGAGGAAATGTTAGCAATATTTAATACTAGCCGCTTTTGGCGACCAACCGGCTCGCCAATTTTAATACATTTTAAAATGGATAGTTACATACTTTATGCAACATCATTGTCAATTAAATACTTTATGTGACTTTTCATTGTGAATAAATACTTCATATAACTTGTCTTTTAATAGTTACTTCAGCACAATGTTTTTAAAGATTAATTTTGATAGTCATATAATTCACTCATGCATTTATAAAGGTCCTAAGCCCGTAATGCTCTATATGTATCTCTAATTATCTGTCAGAGTTAGTTATCAATTTCGTTATTCAATTAAACTGGAGATAATTAAGCCGCAATTAATATAAAGACATTTTTTTCTGAAACTATCTTTTTAATGCCAATATTGAAAATAGTGTACAACAGCATAAATATTTGCAAACAACTGTTTTAAAATAAGAATAAAAAATGATTTTAATTATCGTGACATTAGTATTCACAAAGTATTTATATCTTGTAAAAAATAATACTCAAAATTTAATAATAAATTAAAATAAATACTTCTAGGAAATCAGGAAATGAGAAAATGAATTTTATTAATTGTAGTTTAATCATAGAAATAAGTTCTCACCATAATAATGGCAGAGAAATTAAGTTTAGCGTATTTGCACAATATTATTTTATTTTACAGTCAAAGCATTTTTTATGTGTTAAACTGTTCTTAATAAATAACTGTATACAAAAATCATCATTCGATCAAACTGTTTTGCGGGTTTGCATTACAAATTTCTCACCTTCAGGAAATTTGCCTTTTTAATTAATTTAAATTTTTGTATACAGTTTAAGTGAAATTAATTCAGATTGTTCTCTAATTCCTGTTTTGTTTGTTTACTAACGTAAAATACTTTCTTACAAAATATTAATGAATATTTCAACATTTCCCAACTGCATGGTAACACGAAATTCTTGAATTTATTTTATGGTAACTTAATATATAAAAAATATAGATTAAAAAGTAATTATTCTGATCTTTTCAAATTGCCGTTCAAGTAATTACAATTTAAAATCATTCTAATTTAATTAAGTATTAGCCCAATGCGTCAAAGGGTTTTCTTCTGTTTTGTTTGTGGCATTTGCTGAATATTTTTGCCATTTGTTGTCAGGGGAAATTACTTGACCGCTTCGATACTATACTTAAGAACATTTGCCTGTCCATCATCGTTGATGTTCCCTTGGGGAATGCGAAACCTTTATATTGAGTTGGGCCATTTTACTTTACATTCAGAAATGCCTTCCCAGAGGATTTTTATTCAGGATAAAATATAAAATAATTCTTGATCTAACTTAGTAGAATTACATTTTCAATATCTGTAATTACGTAATGAGCCAATATCATCAATAAAGACTCTGTGTAAGAGAAGGAATAGAAAATCCAATAGTTAATGTGAATCAATATTATTACTTAAAAGAAAGTATCAGCGAACAGTCAATAAGCATTTATTTCTGCGGATAATTATTGCTCTTTCAGAAAGCAAAAATAATAAAACTTTCTTACAGATATCCTCTAAATATTTGTCGAACGGCTTTTATTGGATTTCCAGTTTCGATCTTGTCTCTCAATACGATCTTGGAAACAAAAAAACAAAAAATAAATAAATAAAAATAAGATACAAACTTTTCAGAAAATATTGTTTACATTTTTGAATGTGGTGCTCTTTAAGTGGAAATATTTTGCTTAAATTTAATACTTTTGACTAAAATTTAAATAAATGGAAATAGATATTTTATAATAGTATTTTAATTATTTTGAAATAATGCATATTTGCATTATGTATAAGCTAATAAAAAATACATTTTTTTAGAAAGTACTTTCCGATAATTTCACGTAATGAGAAAATGTCCACAAATCTTGTTTCATGGTATAGCGCGGAATAAAATAACATCACATATGATTTAAATAAATGCACACTACAAACAATACTATAGCTTTATATCTAATTACATACCTAAAGTAATTTTTTTATTATTTTAAGAAAGTGTTTTATGTATTTTCTGTCTTTGCGATTTATCCTATACCTTAAAAATACTTTAATCCTTTTTTGTTTTTAAAATTTAGATGAATAAAATAGAAAAAATATAAATGATTATTTCACAATTTTAAACATAACTTTTTTATGAATAATTAATGCTTCATTTTTCCCATATAAGGAATTTATCTTATATGTTACTCTCTACTAGGTAACGTATATTTTAATTTTTTTACATGCGCTAGTAGGCAAATAGCCATAAAAATATAATGTAATAAAAATATTTAATTTAATTTTTAAAATACTTTAGTACTATCATCAAAATTCCTCATTATTTATGTTAATTCTTTACATTAATTTTTGTAAAACTTTTCAGTATCAAACAAACATTTAACTCTAAGAATTTTTTCAAAAACTGCTGAGTATTAATTTAGCTGATAAAATTAAGAAAATCATTTTGAATTAATTAAAAATTGCCAAAAGGCGTTTTTCTGTTATTTAAGTTCAATGAAAAAAAACTACTTTTGTAAATGTTAATTCTCACTAAATTATTTATGCATGTTTGAAGGGTTGTTAGAATTGCTAAAACTTAAAAAAATGGGAAAAAAACTAAATAAATTAAAAATTAAAATAACAAGTAAAAAAGAAACTTACCATCCCAAATTTCGAGTTATCAAGTGCGAATTTTATTTTTCAATTCATTATTTGTCTTAATTAATTTAAATCATTAGCCAGTTTAAATCAGTTTCAAACAATCGAGTCTTATAAACACACACATGTATATATGTCTCTCTCTCACAGGATTATGTTCTCACACATATATTTATCTTGTATAATCAAACATCATGCCATAATATATATATTCAGGATTCAAATCTCTTAATGTTTCTTACTTAAGAATGAATGAAGGGATATTTCCCGACTGGAGGGAAGGAGAAAATATAATTTTCAAAGCTGTTATTAAACGCGAGTAACATTGTTTTAACATATTATAAAAATTAAACTACTTAATTTCCACCGAAAAAAAATTACATTCCATAAAAATGACAGCTATGAAGTCAAATGTCTACGTCAACTTTTAAAAAATGTATCAGATTTCAACGAGACATACATTTTAATGAAGGGATACTGGTCAAAGCAGCTGCAACTTTTTTAAAAACGCACCTTCTTTCAAAGACGCGTATATAATAATAACGCATTACAAGTAAAACAAGACCAGCCTTTTAAAAGCGAATCTGCTTTCAAAGATGAGTACATGATAATATAATATGCAATATATATTATATGCTTTGACCCATGCAATACTGGTCAAAGCAAGTAAAAAATAAATACGATTAAAACATGTTGATGAATACTTCCATTTATGTTATATTTACTGCCTACGCAATTTCGAGCTTCAATTATCCAAAATTTCCAAACGAAATCTGGGTTATGTTCTCATGACTGAATGAAAAAATAAGAAAAACTGTATTCATTTCTCCTTTTCTGATATTTGCTAGAGCGTCCCTTTTTCTTAAATCATTTGTCTTTTATTTTTTAATGGCATTCTTTTTTCCTTTAGCTGCAGAAAAGTATAAAATACGCCTTCACGGATCTCTCAATTGCTGTTCTCAACAGATAAATTCCTGGATGTTAGAAATCAGTTTCGAAAAAACACGATTCTGGCACGTGTAAAGTCTTTGAAGACTATACACGGAACTTTTTTTTCTTTTCTTACTTCTAAACATTGTTCTTAGAAAATAAAGATATTTTAAAAGTAGTTCTTTTGGAGCTTCTTATGCAAGCAGCGAAGCCAACAAAATTCTTACGACTTAAATAGAAGCTATGAAATGTTTCGGTATTATTTTTCTTTGAAGGAAATTCTTAGAAAATTTTGGAAAAAAAGCTTTTGTGTAGCATTTAGCATTGTTCATTTAAGTATATTTATTTTCCTTCTACTATATGAAAAATATACTAATATACTAAATGTATACACAGCTGCAAATGAAAAAGAAAGATATAGTTAAAGAACGATATCGTTATAATTAGAACGAGTTAGGGGATTAAATGTTCTTTAATCAATAAGAAAGAAGTAAAAATTTATTGGCAATTCTAATTTAGAAATATTTATAGATAACAAAAGCCTTTCTAATTAACTTCGATTCACTCTTCAATAGAGTTAATATAGAGGAAATTAATTCACTAACACAACAGGATGAACATTTAAAACACTACGCCACAAGTCTGTTCCGATTTTCGTGCATTTCAATAGTTTTGTCTCTGTAAAACATTGATTTTCCCTCTTATTTAAAGATAGTATCAAGACTCTATCATATCAGTCATTATAATAAGTTGTTTAAAACTCTAGAAACTATGGTGAAAGAGTAGAAATTTTATTGAGTAAATTACCGCATATATCATCAAGTTTCCAAACATTATTCCAGAACATCATTAGAAAGCAAAAATACATTAAGCTTATAGTTCATAAAGATTTACAAAGCATATTTTTATTAAAGATTATTATTATAGCTGATTTGAGGCATTTTTTAAGCAGGACTGTTTACTCTGTAAAACCACGTTATTGTCTTAAACCGTCTTAAAATAGTAAGAGCCACTTTTGATAACAAATTTATCATTTTCTTAAAAATTGCTTGTTGAACCATATTATTCCTTCTGATTTAATTAGTTATATTTTTATAAAATAGAAATTAGGAAATGCCTTAATTATCAATCTTACTTACGTACTTAAATTAATTAATGTTCTTATTAGTTGGTTATTACAAAATCTATTATTGATTTACGTTATTACTAAATATTTCGCACAAAAAAACCATAAAACTTAAAATAAAAACTTTGAATTTTTGCAATTTACATTTCAACCTGTTATGGGATGTTTTAAATGGGATGTTTTCAAATTAATTATTCCTTATTTAAAGTATTGAATAATTCTTGTTAATTTTATCTAACCAGGCAAATTGATTACATTTCTCAAATCAGTTTTATTTCCAAAACTATTTTTCTCAAAACTACACTAATAACTTTTACAGTTTATTAAAAAATACAGACATTCAAAATAAGTAAAATAAATAAATAAGAAATTCTTAATATTTAAAATTTATCAATACTATTTTGTGAATAACCATATTAGCAATCTCAGAGATTTAAATTCATTAAAAAATATGAATAATTTTATAAAATTCATTTGAGATTATATTTAATTAGTTTCAATAATAAAAAATATTTTATTTAAAAAATATTAGAAAAAATCATCCAAAGAATTAAAATGAAATATTTCTAACAACTATAGATATAGTCTGCCAATAATAACGATATCATTCTGAAAAAAAATCTGCCTGACAAAAATGATTCAAAATTAAAAATGAATGGGATAATGATTAAAATGAAAATGAATACTATAACTTCTTTGATAAAAATGGACGCTTTTATTATTTGTCGGAGTTTTCTTTTTCTTTGCTGTTTGTCTCTTCTTTCAAATTATTTTTGAGGGCATAGTACATTTAGAAATTGTAAAACTTTTAAATGTTAGTAAATTAACAACAAAAAAAAACATTCAATTTTTAAAATTTTTGCCACTTTATTTTTTGCAACAGCATGGTCACAGAAGTAAATATTTCGATGTTTGTCAGAAAGATGGTTAGAACAGCATCTTATATTTTATGATGAATTTCTTCATGAAAGAAAATAACTAGTGACGATGTGTAAAAGCATTTTGTTATTTATTTTGTGGCAAAAGGGCATAATGCGCTTCACTGAATTGTAAATTGGAGATGCTTTATTCATTGATTTAAAGAAAAGTATCTGCGAAGGTTTCTTTCTATATTTCTTTCAATTTAAAGAACCCATCTGTGTATCTTAAAAGAATCGAAATGTTTGATAGTCAGGCAAAGGAATCTATTGATAATCGCATTTCTTATTTCAATTTAATAAAACTCATGTAATGACTGCAATGAAAGATTTTAGAACTCTGCATTTAAAAGAAACGTGGCTATGTGATAAAAAAAAATAAATAGTGCTGCTCGATTTGAGATATGGCATGCTTCCTAAAATAATATTATATGAAATTTGAATTAATAAATTAAATTCTTTTTGAATCTAGAAGTGGTTTGAATTTACGATTTCGTAGCAAATTTGTAATTGATTCAAATTATGTGTATTGTAATACGTCATTTGCAACGAAAATACATCCCCAAAGCTGAATGTTATCAAGGGAAGAGATAATAATTTTATATATAAGGGATATAAATTTTATTCATCATGTGAAAATTCGCAGCGCATTTTATCTGATTGAAATTGTGTGAGAATATGCCTTCTACACATAGAGCTGACGCTTCTACACAGAAAAATAATTGCCGTAGTTGAACAGAGTTTAAGAATGGCTGTTTTTTTCTTTATTCATCCTTTTATTAAGTTGAAATTGTGTAAGCCTTTGCTTATATTTCATACTATATAAGAATATGGCATTTATAGGAGATAAATTATAGTCAAAAATAAAAGAAATTTAAAGGTAAAAACTTTTCATTTCTGTAGATTAATATTTATCTATATAAATATAACAAATATAAATTTTGTAGCATTTGACACCTGTGTAAAATTGTATGTAGAAAACAAATATGCCATTTATTTTTTCAAATCTTATCAAAAATCTCTGAAATGGCTAAAATTAAAACCCTTTCCTTTTCCGGACTTGATCTTGGACTTAATATACATGTATAAGATTATATTCTAAACACATGACATATAAGATCAGTTTTTCTTTTTTTTTTCTTTTATGAACTACTTTCTCATTTAAGGGCACTCAAAAAATCAGATAAAAATTCAAAATATGTGCTTTAGTTATTGACAAATATTAAACTTGATATCTATCAGATTTATTTTTCATTCAGAATGATTTAAGCATGTGCTTACAATTTCTCAAGCGTCTTTTATTTCCCTTCAAAATCAAACAGG
>JAPMOQ010045390.1:4001381-4024080 GCA_026543055.1 Argiope trifasciata
GGGAAAATCATTATTGTTTAAATTTTTAATAAAACTATTTGTTGCTTTTATAAAAGAAATTTTGTTATTACAAATTGTTTTAATTTTATTGAATTGTGAGAAAAGTACATTTTTGAAAATTTTAGAGTTAAGATTAGAGTGATAATTACAGAGTTTAATTATATTAAATTTGAATTCGTCTCTTTTATCATAAATACCTACTATTGTTTTTTCATTAGCAATTTCGATCCTTAAATCCAGATAAGTAGCTTCAAGATTATCATTATTTGTTTCTTTTAAAGTTAATTCTTTAGGATAGCAGTTAGTAACAATATTGGTATTATCTAAGCTAATCAAAATTAAATCAATAAATCTCCATCCGTTTATTAAGTAATTATTAATTATTTTTTTCTCGTAATAATGTAGGAAAATGTTGGCTAAAGCACTTGAAAAAGCTGTACCCATTGGAATACCCTTAACTTGTTTATAAAAATCAATACCATTGAATACATAATTTTCGGTAATATTAAAATTGCATAAAACCAGCCAGTTATGTTTATTAATTACATTTTCATTTAAATATTCATCATATATATGAGTACAGACATTTATTAATTTCTCATGGGCAGGTTGGTATATAAATTTTCAAAGTCAAAAGTATTAATTTTATAAATTTTGTTATCTTTTAAGAAATCTAAAATCTTTTTGTTATTATTAATGACAAAACAATCTTCTTTTTCAATTTTACTTAGTATAATTTTTAGGTATTTGAAAAATTGCTTCCCCATGTAGTAATTATAACTGCCTGTACTACAGGTAACGAATCTAAATTTTATTGGTTTTTTGTGAAATTTAACAGTGGGGAACAAATAAGGATACTTTATAGAGCTTGTTTTAATTTTAATTTTTTTAGCGAAAGCTAACAATCTTTTGTCTAGTTCCTTTTTACTTGAATTAACCAAATTATAAGTAGAATTGGAATTATACTCATTAATTAAAAGCTCTTTATAATAGTGCTTACATATTATACAAATTTGTTTGACGATTTATCTATAATTGTTATAATAAATTTCTCTTTTAAATTTTTTATTTCTTTTTTTATTGATTTGTTAGCATAAAATTCCCGTTCTTTTATTCTAACTTTACCCGTATTATACTTAGTTTTAATTTCTCCTAAGACCCTAATTTTCCATTCATTAAAACCCTCTGGGGGCCAATTATATTTTCGAGATATTTTAGATATAAAAATGTCTAAATCACGCCCAATAGAAATCAACACTTTTTTATTGTTTAATCTTTCTATAAGTCTAAATTTTGTTCCCTTTCCCATTAGATCCCTTAATGAGCTAGAGTCTATAATTTTTAAATCACCTGTTATTACATGCCCTTTCTCCGTATCTACATAGTCCTTATAGATTTCTTTATCCCAATAACAGTCTATTTTGCTTATTTTATTCAAATTTTTGCTATAGAAATTGTAGTTACAAATATTTTTCTTTAAAGTTGCTGCATAGCTGAATGCAATTGAAACTATTGTATTCTTTAAAGGAAAGAAATCTTTGTTAATCTGCAAAATTTCGGGTAATTTTAGTTTTTCATAGTATATATATATATATATATATATATATATATATTTATATATATTGGAGGGAATATGATTGATGAAAACAATTATCATCTAACCCTTAACTGGAGTGACTGGTTCTCCTTATATGTGCTACATGTAAATGACATTCTGCAACTCTACACTTATTGTATGATCAGTCTAATCCTGGTTTTAGTTCATAGAAGTTGTCTAAATTACGGTCTATGGATGAATGAGGGGTAAAAAAGGATTGACACAGGAATAGCTAAGTTTTACTATTAACCCTATTTGGCGATACTGAAAAAATAAGAGGCTCTCATTTGACTTAAATCACTGGCAGATAACTGTCAGCGGACTTGTAAAATACTATAAATCATAGCAGCACAACATAACATAGAATTTAAGATCCAATATAAATTGAGTAATTTAAAATATAGTTTCTAAAGCTCGATGAATAAGACAAATCACAGAATATTCTTATTTTCTGTATATTTTGAGTGTTACAAAAAAAAAATGAAAACTCCGTTGATTTATTTAGCAACATTTAACTGCCCCAGAAAATTTAGTTGTCATACGAGCATGATTGTTCACTTTTCTCAAGAAAATTTTACAGTTTTCTTGAAAGTTTGGGCAATTTAACTAGCGAAAAAAACAGTAATTTCATCAGGACTCAAAACTAATGGACGGTTGATAATGAAATAAATAAGATACTCATTTCATGGTACATAGTGTCTGGAATTTGCAAAGAGATTTGCATATAAATTTCAAACAAAGAGGCCAAACAAGAAATGAATTTGGAATGAAATAAAATAACTTTTTTCTCTGAATTGATCATTGTCGTTTGTAATTTGTAACTAAGATTTTGACGTTTGTGCTGTTTTTATTCAGTTGAATTGCTTCAATTGGGGCTTTAAATTTACTAAGTCAAAACTTATACTAATGTAATAACATTACATCTAAAAAATAATTACTGACTGATAAAATCATGCCACATTGGATTTCTGCATATGAAATAGACGTAAAATCAATTTAAATATGTCTGACTCTAAAATGTATATTATTCTGAGAAGTATATTTAACTTATAAAGATAAATCATGTTTTTCAAATACTCATTTCGTATATTAACATTTTGATATCGAATTTCACTCTGAGAGAAACTCCTTTATAAAAATTAAACATTGGTCTTAAAATTTTAAGGAGAAAAATGCATTTTTACCATTTTAACAAAATTTGCCAGATACTTTTCATTTGGAATAATTATACATTTAACATACATTAAATATGGTACACGGATTTCTAATTTAGAAAAACAAAATTTTATCTACTTTTATCATTATATAATTTCATTAAGAGTTGAACATATTTAAAGCATTGAACCTTTTGGAAATTTTAATGATAAATTTCATTCATAACATAGAAGGAGACAAAAAATTCAGCATATCAGGAAACGCATTTATACATTAAATTATATCAAATTAAGGAGTTTTGGTCTATATTATTGAATTAAAAAGAGTTTTAAAGATTTGAAGAACTTCCGAAGACTTATTATCTTCACTTCAAAGTTTTTTTTATTTAAGTAAGGCAGCTTTTAACTTTAAAGTTTTGAACAAAGCTGAAGTTCTATTTATGTTTGCAAAATCTTACATTATTGAAAAACAAACCTCTAAACACAAGAAAAAAAATGGAGCTAATTGCTGCGTCGAAAAATATTTAACTGCGTAAACCAAGGAAACAAGCTAAACCAAAAAATGACCAATAGCCTTAAAAAATAAAAAATAACATTTTTTCAATACTTTTATAGGAGAAATTCTTCAAATGCTTCTATTAAATTGAATAAAAATGAATTGCCATTTGAATATTCAAACACTTAAATTTAAATTGTATGCGGAATACTTTAATTTAAATTGTATGCGGAATACTTAAATTTAAACTGTATGCGGAATACTTAAATTTAAATTGTGTTTCAAAAACGAAAAATCCATTTCTTCCATTGCTAATGCTCCTGACATTTTTTATGTTTGTTATTAATTTACAAGGCGAATTTGAATTTATATCAATTCATACAATGCCAGTCTTTTAAAAAAATCCTAATGATAGAAGACCGTATATACTTAATGACAATGAGAAAAATCTTTTCAGTTTTTATGCTTTTATGCGAAGTTTGTGATTTGCTATTTAAATTCGTCTGGTTCCTAGATTGCATATAAAGGGCTTTATAAGGGTACTTTTATATAATAGCTTATGTACGATACATTAAGGTAAAAGGAATTTTTTTCTGAAGTTCTTACAATTATTTTGTCCATTTACAGTTTATATTTCAAAACTCTCTTTTTAGTGATTTCCTCTTACTTTCTACAAAGTTCGAAGGTCTTTTGAGAAAAGAGGATTTTTTTAAAAGAAAATCCTAAATCTATTATTCTTCTTTTCTAAAACATAATCCGATAAGATATGAACAGCAGACATAGCAAAAAAATTTAACTTCCTGTATGAAAATAGATAATCTAGAAAATGGTTCTAGCCTTACGAAAAATGAAAAATATTAGGATTTACTTTGTAAAGAATATTTTTCTTTAATAATACTAGATTCTTAAATATTACTGATGGCTTCAAATTTCTTTACCTCATTTATGGAGTTACTACTAAATTTAATATTTATGCAATTTAATACCCTAATTGAACGATACAAGATAAGAATTAAAATTTAAAATATGACAAATACTGAAGAAATTTTATCATTATTCTAAGTTTCAGAAATAGATTCTTTTCTGTAAAATATCATTTTTAGTTCAAATATTCAATAATTTTCAATTTGTTTCATTTTATTTTAAACAAAAAATTATTCTTATAAAGTTTGATATTCAATAAATTTTATTAAGTATAGAAAGTTTTATGCTGACACTTAATCTTAAAAAGTGTATACTGGAGTTTTGCCATAAAATGTTTAACTGAATTTCAGTAATAAAGAAAAAGATTGTGAATAAAATTTCATTTTTCTATGAAGTGAAAGAATAATTTGACTTGACAGTAAGACTTAAGAAGTTTTTTAATAACAATATTCTTTGATATCTTTTAATCATTTTTGCATTTATTTAATCAATTTGTGCTTATTGATTTAATTTAATAATAAGCACCTCAATAACCTTAATGATAGTTTATAATCTAATCCATCAAATCCATTTCCATTTGTGTTATATAAATCCAGGCATTAGAGAATATAATTTTGTTAAATGTTAAAATATAATTATCATTTACTTCCGTTATATTATGAAAGAATTAGTTTGTTTGTAAAATTTCAAAGATACAATAGCTTTTAAATAATTCCTAATATTTTGGGTTTTAACATTTGATACTCTACATAATTATAAATTTCTAATTTTTTATTCTAATGTATAAAATTACTATCTTTTTAATTTTTAGTTTTTTTTATATTAACTAGAAAAACTATACCATTCATATCAAGCGAAGTATCTTAAACTATATTTATAATTCATCATCTCTCGAATTCGATTTCTCAAAAAGCCACAGCGGAAATTCCATTTATTAGAATAAGGTTCGAGTTCAGTTTCTATAGTCGATCATATTTCTTGATTAATTTAAAAGTCGGAACAAAAATATTTCGATCAAATGTTTACAGTTTTGCGAGGGACTCATTAGGTAATACTTCTCTCTCTAGTAACTTTATTAACAAGACGAAAGAAAATTGCATTAAGGAAATGAAATGCATTAAAAATATATGCCATATAGAAATAAGGGAAAATAAGATCTGAAAAACTGATATATTTTCAAACAGATGAATGTATTTAAAGATTTCTAGGGGCATGTAAAATTACACTCATTGATAAAATTAATGGATTGATTTTGTATTTAAATCATTGTTTCACTTAAATAACTGGTCCATTCCAAAATATATTGCATTATAAGCTATCTTAAGGGGCATTAAATGCTATAAACCCGTAATAATTACATAGAGTGCAAATTTTCAAGCGATATTCTATTATGTATTTAAACAACGTTCTCAGTGTATCAAAAATTTGAGGTTTTATAATATATCTTGGAATTGGAATAAGGAACTAAGTGCTTAGGTTTAAATTATTGAGCTTCTTTCTGATAATTTAAAATAAATCATTTTAATCGGCAGTCAAAAGGAAACTGAAAGAATATCACTGTAAACGTTATGCATTTATTTACCATCATGGAATATGATGTGTGCTGTGATAAAACGTTAATAGCTAATTTGAAAGCAATGTCCTTTTTTCTTTATTCAGTGTTTATTACACATGATGGAAAAAATATGGAAATGGATATTTTATTCTGAGAAACCAGACACTTTCATAAGAGATATTAAGATCAAAATGCTAAAGTAGGGGAGAACTGGAACTATCAGAAAAAAAAATCAAAATGCTTATGTAGAGAAAGTAGCATACAAACCTAAAATATTTGTGCCATTAATCTTGGAAGCATCCAATATTTAAGTACATCTTAATATTGCAAAATTGTACCTATTATGTGAAGTGTAGTCCTTATAACGATAAAAAAATTAAAAGTGCAATACACTATTAATTTTCTTGTATATTATACAAAAAAATCAATTAAAAAGACAAAGGCGGGTATTAAGTAACCTGATTACTATAACATCTACCTCTACTCGAGGTATCTTTTTAATATTGTCTGAATGCATGGACAGTTAATTTCTGATACGATCATAATTAAGTAGTACTCTAAATAAAATTAGTTTGTCTTTTTTTCAAAGTTGAGTGATGAAACTAATGGACCTATTATGATGTATTATTAAAAACTAATTCATAATAGGTTCTAGTGATAAAAAAGTTAAATGTTGTGTCAATCTAATCATTTTAAGGCAATAAATTTGCAAGTGTAAAAGCAGTCTTTTTATTAAATTAATTTTTGGAACACTATTGAGATGAAAAATATTGATCAAATTTTAGATAAAACCAAAAAAAAAAAAATTATTTGTGATCGTGTTCATAGTCAAAAACTTTTATTCTTGAAAATCAAATACAGTTTTAACCAGGTATTCTTTTTTCCCCATTTCTTAGGATTGTCTTATTGACGAAATAAACTGACTAACAAGTTTGGTAAATATTCCTACAAGTGATGCTTGACACAAATTAAATATTCCCGAAAATGGTAGACACATATACGCACGGGCTTTTCCAATAGAAGAAGAAATGCTGCATAGAGATAAAAGTGTCCCTTCATAACATGATTTATATCAATTTTGATTTCATTTTTTTCCGTATTTATTAATCAAATTCATCTTCACATTCTAAGTGTATTTATAAGCATAATAAATATTAAATTTAGCTTTGATAAATAAGCAGGATTGTGTTAAAATCATAATTTCTTTCTTTCATCATTGTAATCTTCTAATGGATTTTAAATATGTCCGGTTTTAATAACCACGGTTGAGATCTCAAGTGAAAGCAAAATAAATAATTTTTCCATTGTTTCAAAATATAATTTTTATCGGTTATTCAGTTTAATTCCTATAACGTACATCATACTTCGTTAAAATCTGATTAACTAACACAAAGATACTACTATCCTATCCAGGTATTAGATAATTTAATAGTCACGGCAATAACGCGAGAACTGAAGGTAAGGTGCTGAAAGCTGTTGACTGTCTGAAGTCGTATATACAGTTATAGTAATTCAACACTTTACAATTATTAGCAACTTCATGAAAGATAAGAATCTACTCGAGCCTCTATTTAATGTTTTACGATGCTGTCGAATTAGCTATAAATGTTCTGCGCTCCTTATGATGGGAACGAACGATTTATTGTTTCGCCCTGGGCCTGGAATAGTTTGCAATTTTCCTCGATAATTTGGCAAATGGCACTCCTCAACATTTAAGGACGTCACTAATAGCCATGACATATAAAAACAGAAGTTCGCCTATAGTTATTGAGGTGATTTGATCAACTGAACAAACGAAAATTGGAATTCTTGAGAAGAAGGTTCCCTCAACAGAAATCCAAAAAAACCAAGTATGGCTAGTAAGCTGATTGACTGAACTCATTGTAACTCATGACTAAAACATATATTTTTCAAACTTCCATGAAAACATTTCATTATAATTTTTGTTCATAGTGAATAAATCAATTTAGTTATTGTCATATTAATTTGCTCATCAATTCATTATATTAAACATAATTTATTACGTCAGTTTCATTTCTGTATTAAAAATAGAATGAAGATTTTTTTTGTTGTTCTAAGATACATTTTTATGGTCAGTACAAATAATCTATTTTTTCCCCGGGGACTTAGAGTAGTTAGGCGTTTTAGTCGTAATTCCGGTAAGCGTTTTAACATTAAAGGCCATGGAGTAGTTTGATGATAAAGTGCGCATGAAGTTTTCATGCAATATGAGTCGCGCTATTGGTTGGTCTCTTGTCAATTTGGGGTTTCCCTGTGCAACTGCTAATTAACCAATTCACGGAACATGAGATTACTCATAACATATAAGAGATGGATTGTTATGTAAGTTTACTTATCTTGCATTTACGAGGAAGTAGTAATGTTAAATTAATATGAAGATTCAGCCATCAGATTCATTTCATAAAAAGAAATTTTTATTCTTTATAAATATTTTACAGAGCAATTTCTGGCTTTTAATTATAATATTACAACAAATATATTCAAATTATTTTATTTTATTATGATGTATATTAATAGAAACCAAAAATAGCAAGCCTTTATGATAATAAGTAGGAGTTGTCAACCAAAACTTTCTCGCTGATCTTATAAATTTATCATGCCATAGAAAGCTTCGCATGAGTTTTTAGCACACTAGTTATAAAAACTTAACTTTTGGTGTTAATTTGGCATTTTTATTAAATTTATTGCATAATCCATGACAAATTTTCAGCGATTAATCCCTAGCATGTGGTTCCCGATATTCTAAAATAGAGATTTGTTTTAAACGTGTTTTTTTAACCAATTAAAATAAAAATTTGATACAGAAATGAAATAATAACTTTAAAATTCCTTACAAAATTTTATTTATGTCATTCCGTCTTTGAGTTTTCAAGTTGACATGTTTTGAAGAAATACAAACTGTCAGACGGTAAATCCCTTGTTGGATTTGTGTCATCATCTAATATCTATACTATAGACTCAATCAATTGAAATAAAGAATTGACATAAAACTGTACTTGCAGTTGCAGAATACCAGATCTAATTTGATATATTTAAATCAATACTCTTTTAAATTAACGTATTATCATCCTTCTAAAATTGCAAATTGATTGTTTATTTTGTTGCAAATTGTGATTTGGAATTTGATGCTACATGATAATATGATAAAACTCTTTTTTTATTTGCATTAAAAATAAAAATAAATTTTAACTGAAATTATGTTTTTAATTTAATTTATATGGTACAAATTATTTCTCACATCATTAACCCCTAATTATAAAAATGAGTAAATTTAATTTAACCTTTTTTCATTCCATTGAATAAGAATGATATTAAAACATAAAAATTAATAAATAAAAAGTACAAGATTTTTAAAATGAAATAAATAAAGGTAAGCATTATTTTTTATCTGCATAAAAAAACTTTTAATCACTATTTAAGGAAATAATATTTTAATTTTTATTCATATGTCTCAAATTATTTATTCTCGTAATTCTCAAAATCTTAAGTTTTAATTATAAAATGATTTAAATTATTTCATTTACTTTCATACCATTGAGTAAAAATAAAATTTTAAGCAAAAAAAGGATAAATATAAAAATGAAAGAAGATTGATAGATTTCAAAATAAAATAAATGAAACAAGGCTAACTGAATATCTTTTCTATTTCAAAATACCATTAATCAAAGTTTGGTTTCCCTTTATTTAGAAATACATTACTCGGTCTTAGAGATAAAGAAATCCTAAGAAAAAACATAAATGGAAAAAAAAAAATTAAGAAATATACCTGAAACATTTTTATTCCTTTTTTCTTATTTTAAATTTGAGAGATAACCTGATAGATTTTTAAATATCAGAAAATATTTCCTTATGCCTGAATTTTCTCATTTCCAAAACTTCTTTTGAGATCTTTTGATTCCATATTTCAGGACCTTGACATAAAACGTAAACATAAAATCTAAATTAAGTAAAACTATTACGGTATTAGCAGTTGTATATGGAAATTGAGTCTTATTTGCAATTTTAAACAAATTTTGATGCCAAAAGGGAAGGAAAATTCTCTGAATCATTAATTTGTATGCATAATACATCTATCTTTAATCTACACTTTTATATGAGTTCAAAAGAAAGAATTATTATATTCTAAATTTTTAACATACAATTTAAGTAATCATAAATTTATAAAGACTGAATCAAAAAATCCTGAGGAATTATAATTTTTGAACGAACTATAGAAATGTTTGTCTGTGTGTTCTTAAATTTTAATTTGATTCACTCAACTTTTATAACTAAAGGATGAAAAAAGTTTTTATTTTTAATGATGATTTGCATACAAATTCGCATTATGTAGTCATTGCTTCCTGCTTTTTTTGCAATTTAATACGATTTTTTATTTGAAATAAATAAGCTATTTTTTATTTCTTCTTCATTTAAAAAGAGGAAAAGCTTTTTCTCAAAGCAAAACACTGGCTCTTGATTATATAATAAAGTATTTTTCAAGAGATATTCGTTTTTCTTAGGTCTTAAGGAAGAAAAAGGGATTATATTTTATATCCTTAAAGACTACAGCATCCGCGAGATTAAAGTAAGAAGATTATGATTGCATTGTCTTTTTTTCATAAGCTACAGAATTCCATCAAGAAAAGGTAACATTATTTCCAATTTTAAAAATACTCTTTGTATTAAAAAAGGCAATATGTTGAAAATTCGACTCGGATAAAAGATGTAGGCTTTAGCTTCCCTTAACAAAGTAACAAAATATAAGAACTTAGTCTAAATATTTTTAGGTAATTGCCATTTATATATATCTAAGTGTAAAACGGAAGAATGTTTTCAAAAACTTAAAAATTTCTTTTAATGGGGGGATTTTAAGATTTTTAAGTTGTTTTTTTAGTCTTACGTTAATTTGCTAACTTGAATTCTTGAATCTATCACCAATTGTTAAGAAATACATCAGAAAGGCAAATATTTATCTTTAAAGAATTATGCACAGATATACTTCTCCGTTAATAAGAAAAAAGACAATTTAAAAAAAGAGGAAAAATTGTGTAATTATCTATAACAATACAATTTGTATCCAATTAACATTAAATTAAAAAAGTTTTGGTGTTTTGGCATGTGGGAAATTCAGAATTGTACGTAAACACTGATGAGTTTTATGATGTATTTAGCATGTTCCAAAATTTAGGTCCCCTGGCATTTCTCCAAAGTAAAGAGGGTGTACTGTTATCATCGGTACAAAACGCTGAAACAGGAAATCCTGAATTAAGAACATATCCTGAGATTTCGAAAGGGGCATAACTGTGCTCCACGGCTATATTGGATTCTGAACTATTCTTTACACTGTCTGCGCAAGCAGTTGTTCAATTCTTAAGTTACACATTTTAGAAGATTTTCGCAGATATTCGATTTGCTTAAAGGAATCACAAATATTGATAAAATTTGACAGCCATTTGGTGGTGGGGTGATGTCGAAAAAAATACACTGAAAGATTGACTGCTACCTTTTAGCCTTTGATCTGTTCATTGAAATATAGTTGGGAGATTCGGAAGGTCATGTAGCTGAAACAACAAAATACTTATGCAACAACGCAATATATGCTTGTTTTTTTTTCTAACATATCCCTACTAACACGCATATTTATTTTAGAAAATTATATGATAATAAACAATATTCGTAATATTGTATAATGTTGTTAAATATTAACCTATATGATATAATACGGCATAATATTGTATAATATTGTGCAATCGGATGTTCAACCTGGAATTATCTGTTGAAACTCCCATCATCGCCTCACTTTATTCATACTTTTATACACTTATTTCTTTATACATTTTATTCACACTCTGAAAGGAATCTACAAAATTGATTGAAAGCCAATATACCAAGTTACATTGATCAAGGCTAAAGCATTTGGTTATTGTGTCCAATTTGGGATAAACAAAAACGTTTTTTATTTATTTCAGTGAAGTTTGAAAGATGGAGAATTATTCAAAATTATTTTACAACAGTTCCCCTTTACTTCATAACAAAATTAATTACAAAATTTAACATTTCTTTAGCATGTTTCCTAAAAAATCTTTCTTTATTTAGTAATTTTAGTGCATTATAATTTTACCTTGATATAAATTAAAATTTTCAAATCACTTGAGGAAGTGTAAAGTCTCAATCATATATATTATAGGATATTTTTATGAATCCGAATTTGAAAATCCTTTTCATTGTTACAATCAGGAATTGTAAAGTTGGCAATATATCGCTAGAATATTGCATAAATGTCGTATATTACGTGGTAAAAAATTTCTTTTGTAATCAAAGTATAGTAAATCTGACATTTCCTAAAAATCTGGCATTTTTTATACAAGTAATATTCTTGTTGTCAGTGGTTTAAATAATGATAATATTAAACAAGGTCCGAATTTATTTCTAAATAAAATTTTGTAATATTTTATCATTTTAATTTCTTCTAAATAAAGCATGTAATGATAGATTAATTTTTTGACTAAACCATTGAATGGAATGATCCCGCTTTTTATTATTTATTAGTTTTTTAATGCTCCTAATATCATAATAATTAAATATCCAAGCTATTCACAAAATGGCAGTTATTCTTTTCGAACTTCTTACTTTTATCTGTGAGAAAAATAGTAGTATGGGCAACAAAGTAATTTATTGTTTTGGCTTTCTTTATTGACAAATGATTATTCGTTAAGTGTTCGTTATTTTGTAAACATTGCAATTGTGACGTTACTTTTTTTAGAATACTGGATTTCCTTTTCAAAGAAAACATCATTTATTTTAGACTGTAAGATTCACTCCAGATTATTTGAAACGGAGCAGTTTTTGTCAAAATTCCAGAGCCCATATTTCAAGCTAAAGTTTTTAGACCTATGCATTTTAAAACCCAATTGATGTTTTTGTTGCTTATTTTTCAATGCTATAAGTGATTGTAAATAAATATGAAATAGCACGAAAGAAATGGAAAATTTACTGTAAAAATGGTATCATAGACTGACTTTGCATTTATTTAGGTAGTATTTCACTTGGTGTTCTTTCGGTTCTTTTATAATATTAATGTTTGATAGCTAAAATATTTGTAATTTTTGGTCTAAAAATTATATCATTTTAATAAAATGAAATGTTCCTGAAAATTTTTTAAAAATGCAAAAAAGTGATTTTTATGATTTCTAAAATACGTCATAAATAAATGATAGTGAAAATTCAAGTTTATAGCAATTTCCTTTAAGTAATCATTAAAAAAAACCTATTTCTAAAGTGCGAAACTATAAAATGTAAGAGTTAATTTCTCCAATTTTTGAATTCTTTTTTATGTTATTTATTTCACACATTTTTTATATTGTTATAGAATTGACAGTTATCATATAATCTTCAAATGAATAATTTTCAAGAATTGTTTTATAGTTATAGCACTCATAACTTATTTCTTTCGACGATTTTACTTCAGTTCTTCATATCAAACATTTATTTGGTAAAAGCAGAATATATGTATATTCAATGAATATAATTCTTTTCTTTTTATAAAGCTAAATCATTACATAAATTTATGTATTATAAATTATATTTTTGCAGTGTAGTTATTTATCAAGATTTTTTTCAGATTTTTCTTATATTTTGAAATTAAATTGTATTTTAATTAATTTCTTATGTTACTAATAGAAGCAATTGGGCTTCGTTGCACATCTTTTACCAGGTATCAATAATTACTCTTTAATCAGAATTCTGTTTGAAAATAAATAGCAGTAAAATGTTACATAGTAAAAACTCAGTTCCTCTATTTTGGCCTAATAATTTCTATAAGGAGCTGAACATTTAAAACAAGAAATAGCAATAACACTCTCACTTTAGTATGATGTCACAAATCTTTATATATCTTTTGTTCTAATCTATAAGACAAAAATTAAATAGTTTTTATGAATAGAAAAGCATTTTAACTATATTTCTTATAATTCATTTTAACTATAAGTTTTATAGTTAAAATGAAGTTCGGTGCTAAAGGAAATTATTTGTTTTATAAAAACCAAACATAATATATATTTTTAATATTTAATAAATAAATTGTGCATTTCTGAAGAATATAAATGAAAATACATGTCATGTGTTTTTAGGATGTGTCAAAGCATTCATTTTTTACAGACGCCCAAGCAAATTCGCTTATTTATTATTCGTGGCTCTTACTTAAATGATGAAAATTTCAAAATTTTCCCTTTATGTGTAGAATAATAAATTACTACAATTCCAACTTACTATGGAATTTGAAGTAATTAATTAATTAAAAATAATTTCTAATATAAATGTATATATTTTTATTTACATGAATTATATAGTTCGCAATCACTCCTAATTGCCCTGCCTGATAAAGCACTGATACGGCAGTTTTCAGATTCAGTAATTCGCTGCAGCCACTGAAATAAAAACATTATACCGGTTTTTTACATTGAAATTCTTTCAGTAGCCGAATTTACAGAGAAAGGAAAATAGCATCATCACTGATAGCCAAAAGAATTTTTATTACAAGATTACATGTATTTAGAAACAGCGAATTTTACAGCTTTGAAAACAGAAATCCAAAATGAGATTAATAATTCTAATAGTTTTAACGCATTTAGGAAAAATAAGATTAAAATGTTTCAAAGGATTATTTTTTCTATCATATTTATATTTTTTGTTTTTTTTTTTATTTATTTTTAACATTTCTACATTTACTTGAGAAAAGTTTCTACAGCATGTATTACCGAAATACTTTTTCTTTAATACATTTCAGGAGCTGCTATGAATTTAATCTACTCAATTATATTTATTACAAAATCTTTGCAGCTCACAATTATGGATTTCTTTTAAACGAAACTTTCGTTTACAGCTATCTATTTAATTAAAAATTATCATCATTCAAGGGAACAAAAAACAGTGGTCCTAATAAGCCTGGTTTTTATTTAAGCTACACAATCTGTGTTTAATACAAAAATCTGAATTCATTCCGTGATTGATGTCATGTCATTTCTTTTCATTAATTACATATCGAATTGGAGAACGAATTTAAATGAATGCACCTTTTTGAAACTTATTCAAGAAGTTATTTGTTAGAAGTTATTTTATTTTTAAAGGGTTAGAAATAAAAATAATCGAAATCACTTAATACTAGAATAATATGAATTTCACTTCAATAACTTGCGTCTAGCCATGAGAATTGATAAATTCTAAGATTTAAAAGCATTTCAATGCCGATGTTTTTTGTTTCTGAAATTAATTTAGCAGAAATTACCATTTTATAAAGATATCTGCCAATGCAATATTTTCAAGAAAATGAAAATAATTTGAATAAATATGGAAATTTGATTAAAAAATGAAGTATTAGGTTTCTTAGAGATAACACAAAATTAATTTTAAGAAATTCGATTAACCATATTCTCTTATTAAATAGGAATTAACTAACTTACATTTAATTTATTTTAAGATGAATGTTACTAAGTTATTACGAAAGAAATATCCACGGAGAAAATATATTTTTTGCTTCAATCATTGTTTTAATTTTCGATAATTTTCAGTTTTTTATTCTATTTCATCGTTTAATGTCATTCGGTTGGTTGATTCTGCGACAATGCATCCGGCTGATACACATTGGAATTAAATTCATTTTACTAACAAGCTTGAGGCGGCTTGAGATAGACAGTTGATAGACAAAATATTTCGAAAAAGTGCAAGGACAATATATTTGTCCTTATGTATATAATATGAAGTGGGTAAAAAAAATAACTGTAATTAAATAATTCTAAGAAATGTTAAATCAACTGGAAACATCCAAACTGAATGTACTTTTGGCTGTTAAAGACACTTACAGTAGGCATTCATATTTTTTAACTTTTGGCCCGTATAATTCAATGAACTTTGATTTATCGAATTTCGATAAATTAAGCGTCTATCACGTGGTTTCACATTTTCATTATGTGAGCAACTAGCATTTTTCTTTAGTTGATATAAAATTTATTCGGCAAAAAACTTTCCAAAATATTTATTTGGAAAAGAATTTGGATACTTTAAGACGTTTGTTGTGATAAACTATCTAGTTCATTAATTATTTATTGAACAAGCCACTAAAAATTTTAAGTACCAATTCACCAAAATTTATTTTGTAAATAATGCTTAAATGCATGGTCATAGAAAAAGGTGCTTGAAATTTGTTAGTAGAAATCATAATTGAAATTCGATTGATAAATAGTTATTGAATTATTATTTATTAAGCTTGATGATGCAAAGAAAATGAGTGTCCTAATAATATATAGCATATTATATATATAATAAGGAAAATAGTATATTATTTTCTTGTCTTGACATATTTCTCTTAATAAAAACAGTTAATATATATATATTTGGAAATGAAGACTTGCTTGCATTTCTCAGGAAATTTTACGACGTGAAAATATTGTCGGATTATTTAATAAATAAAATAATTAGCTACTTAGAGATCCAGTAGCTTTAAAATATTTCTCAGGCTTCGAGATATTTTTCTGATATTTTTGAAGTTACTTATATTTATGATAATTTATAATACTCCTGTATTTTAGAAAACATTCAAATTAAATTCATTCAATTAATTACTAACATTCAATTATTGTTAAGTAAACTTTAGAAAAATATTCTAAATTTTTAAATTTAATATCTTTTAAGCCCTTTGCAGACCAAGTGATTAAATGATTCATAAATTAGTATTCTCGGTAAACGTTGCAATGTAAATATTTTTGTAATTACTTTTCTCTATTTGGTTTTAAAATTATGATTATTTTGAAATCGGAAATATTGATACTGCCTGCATTGGAAGTATTTAAATTTAATTTACTTTATATTTATCGTAATATTTATTATTTAAAAAATACTTACTCATGTATTAATGTAAAAATGAATATAAAATATGTGTTTATTGAAGATTACTTGGTTGTAAGGAGAAATACGGAATTTTCATAATTTATGGACATTTACTGTGTGAAATTCTTCGCTGCATTTAACAATCCTTTTTTCTTACTAGGTTCTGATCAATTTATGATATTTAGATGATGACTATAAGCCTCTTATTTTGTCTAGACGACGACGCCTTCTAAATTTCTTTGAAAATTAGGTCGGGATTTATGTGAAACATAACTATACTTATCACATGAGTTTTTTTAAATAGAAAAGTTAAATTCAAAAATAGAGTTTATTAGATGGTTGAATTTATTGAGCCTTCAGTAACTGTTTTTAAAAATGTTATTTTCCGGGCTATAAATGTGAAAGTTGAGATTTTTGTATCTAATATTTTGAGATACATTTTAAATTTAAATATATATTAATTAGTTGCTAAAAATAATTCGAATGTTTACAGTTAATTTTTTTAATTTTCAAATTAGATAATTCTTTATTGTGAGAATTTCAATTTCAAACTGTTTCAAGAAATAAATTTCCATCATAATGAAATAAATCAGAAGATTGAGCGAAGCAGCAAATATAATTTGACATTTTTTTTCAATTTTATCAAAAAAATATGAAAATTTCTCCAAAATTCTGAAACAAAAATAATATTGAAATTTTTGAAAGTCAAACAGAAATTCTAAATTGGAATAATATTATAGTAAGTAATATCACATTTTTTCTGGAGTAGCAAATCTTATCACATTTCATAAATCCCAAGAAATTTCAAATTACTTTTAAGGTTATTTATTTATATAATAACGATTAGTTCCATGAAACGGGCAAGAAATAATGCTATAAAAATTCAAACATATGCATATTCAAAAACTAAAAGGATTTCAGAGAAACTGTATTTCAAAAGAAACGCTTAATTCTTCCATAGAAACTTAATATAAGATTTTACAGAAATTGGCAGTCATGTGCTCTGTTTTTGGCATCATATCGAAAACTGCTATGGTCATGACTTTTGTTTCACATTCACTAAACTAATCCAGACGGAGAAAGATTTAAAACATTTAATTTTGAGTATTCTAAAAAAGAATCTTCACACGTTCTTTTAAGTATTTTTAATAAAATTCAGATTGGCATAAATTTTTACAGTATAAATAAAGAATGCTTATTGACAATAAATCAATATTCATGAAAATAAAGTTCATTTATATCCAAATTAATTTCCGAAAGATTAAGAAAAAAATGCAAATGAGAGCTGCAAATTGCATAAGCTTTCTCCATCCAAATAATCAACTTATTATTTCAAACTTATATGGAAAGGACAGTTTGAATAATATTATTCACGTAAAGAAAACACATTTAAATACTGTTTTAAGTAGAAATCTGGGATCTAACAATAGAAATATCATTTATAGAAATATTTTTAAATCGTGTATTTGAAGTGGATAAAGTATCATGTATTTGAACTATAAATATCGTTCTTTAAATGAGTATTAGGGTCCAATCTCTGACATATTTAAAACCCTTTAAGTCTGTTCTTTCCAAAACTTACTGCTTTATACATGATCCTTCTTCGCAGCAAGGAAGAGAGTTCTCTATGACTCCTGCTTTCAGTTTCTCATGGGCAGCTAAAATCCAAACGTATTGGTCGGGTGTAGCAATTCTTTAGACGAGTGGCACACTTTTAATACCCAGATTATTGATGCGGTAGTAACTGACCACGTGAATAGGATATCTGCTTAATCCTTGTATCAGGTATTAAGGGTAATCGCATTTCCCGGGTGTGATTCCGAGCGTATAAGTTCTGGCTTGAAGGTAAGGCCTGTAAAGAGCTGAGCGGAATTTCCAGAGCTGATGCCTGTTTTCACCTGTTGGGTTCGATCATTGGCAATACTGTTGAGCTTTAAAAATATGGCTTGAGCAAACAATAGCATGGGGACAACAAATTGCTTTTAATTCAAGAAACTCCGCACCAGTTTTTCTTATTAATTTTTTTTTATATTAACAAAACTTTTGATACCATATCTCTGTTTTAGGAAACAAGATTTTACATTGTAATATTAGTGAGGAGAAATCCTTTAAATAAACTTTGATCTGGCAATTTTCTTGTCTCCATTCAGACTTCCAAACAATTAAAACAAACATTAAATGACAAATTATTTTCTAATACCCTTATTAAAATCTCTACACATGTATCTTTGAATTTCTGCAAGGAGTTATTTCATGTGAAAAACTATTAAATCACCGACGGAAAAAAAAATGCTACAGACTGAAAAATCAAGGAATGCAGGGTCATCAGGATCGAGGGTGATTCCAATTCTTTGATACAAAACAAATAATTCTAACCTTTATCTGACAAATAAACAAACCGTACTTAAAACTGGATAACTGCACCTCTGTATTATAGCATATGTGCTAAAACACCTTCAGCGCTTCAAGTATCTACGTTATGGATACGACAAAACCTCTTGCGGCAGATTTTTGCATGGCATTATACATTATTAGGACATGATAGCTTTAATTGCATTTGTAACATGAAGTGTACTAATTGCAAAAACTAATATATTTCTTATACCTAGGCATTAGAAATCGTTGCCCAATTAAAAAAGAAAATACAGGAGAAAGAAAACTATTGAGATCTCAGACTTCTACAACCGGATATAGTTATGATACTTTAGTAAAAAATCCTCTGTTACTCTAACCATACAATTGAATCAGCCAAAATAATTATGCTGTTTCAAGTGTTAAGCTTTCTGATACTTCTGTAGTACTATACTTTCAAGTAAATAATCCTCACACTAATGTATCTATAAATGTTTATAAAAGTTCACTGCAATTTGCTATCGGTTTTTGTGATGTTCTTTCATAAAGCTTCGTAATCCTTGTCCCTTCAGGTACTTCGAATCTCGCTATTTTCAAACCACATCTAAAAATGAGCAAACAATCCAAAAAACTGTTTGAATGTCAATAACGAGAACAGTTAAACTAATCCAAGTACACTTTTTTTAAAATTTTGCACTGTTCCACCCCCAATACCAGTTTTTTATTAAAAATAACGAACGTGGAATCTTCTCCTTCGGTACAAGTAGCAAATACGATCTTATTACCTGGACAAATTTTTTGAAATATCTTCTGTAACCTCCAATACTGAATACATAACAAATGGCCACTAAGATCATTACCAAAGAAGAATTATCACATGATACTGCAGATATAATAGGTTACATTTCTAACAGAGTAATAGAAAAAAATCTCTTCTTTATTGAACAGCAGTAATATTCTTAAATTAGCGATTAAAATAATGCCCATTTAGATGAGTGAACATTTTATCACATTACGTTAAGTACAATGTCAGCACGTAAAGAAAATCCATGTTAAAAGATTAAATTGATCTTCTTTTCTTTTCCCTTTTTTTGTTTTAGAGATTAATTTTGCATTTCATCATTTTAGTGATTAGGATAATTAAAAAAAGCTGTGTATTGTTCTTGTTTCAATTTGAGTGCAGGATCCAGGCTTTGAATTTTATTTCAATATACAAGTTTGATCATTAATTCCTAAGTTTTTAAAATCAGTACCAAACATTTTTTCTATAATAATTTATTTTTTCTTTTCAAAATAAAAAAAAATATATTTTGTCAAAATTATTTAAAAATATAAAAATATACTATTAAATAAATTTTAGTATAAAATTTTAATTTCACAATTTTCCAGATTTAAATTAATATTTGTCAATATAATTTTTAATATTATAACACCACTTTAAGTTAATTTTCAGAAGTCACTTACACCGTGGAAGTAATCTATACTCAAATAAATTCCTCAAGTATTCATAATATAAACATAGATATTCTAAGGAAGGTGATGTGGTTAACATCACCTTCAATCGCATTAATTTAGTTCATAAATGGGATTTACAATATAGGATTTGCCTTCACTCATAATAATTTAACAAATGTCAATAGTATTAAAGTGGTTATAGAAATTATAATGTGGTATACCATTAAGAAGTATCATATCACAATATATAAGCATATACAGATTCATCTGTATTTTAGTATTCGAAGCATTAGCGCTCACTTAATACAATGATAGTTTTTTTTAAATCTTGTTCGCATCCGAAATAATTCTTAGCTTTGATTCTAATTTTTAGTCCGATTTCAGACTGTGAATTTCAAATAATATTTCATCTTGAAATATGTAGCTGTGACAGAAAATTATATTGCATAATATTTTAGAATATTGTGTTACATAATATTATTCAATATTTAATAACATTTTATAGTATTGAAGATATTGCTTAATATCTTCATTATATTTGTGCATTATTATTATTGCATTATATCTGTGTGCTATGAGAAGTTGAGAGCATACAACTCTTCTAAATATTATATCCAGGCTGTCGTTGTGATATGATAAATAAAACCTAGCTGAAGGAGAACCAAATTCAAAGTTGGAAAAGAGTTTTTATTGAAGGCCGTGTTGGAAGACAAGTTTTGTCATTTGCATCAAATTCAAAACACTTTTAGTAGCTGATGGCTAGCAGTTTCGAAAAAAAACCCCTTTTTATATGAAATAATACATACAAGAAGAGAAAAATTCTTAGCCACAACAAGTTCTGCAAATCAGAAAATTTCTGAGTCAAATTTCAAAAGAACTTTGAATTTTCAATAATTCTATTGGAATTTTTGGGACAGTTTATTTATTCATAACAATTTTTAAAAAAAATCTAAATTTTTTTAATCTAAAAAAATAAAAATCATTAATGTGATCAGTTGATCACATTGCTCACAATCAATTAATCATTCAATTGATTATTGCATAAAAATAATTAAAATATCAAGAAACCATCAGTACATTTCAAAGAATTAAAAGAGTATTAACTAATTTTTTATATATTTTTAAGGCTTGATTTCGAAATTATTGTTTATTTAGATTTACTTTTACATTGATTTGGATATTTTCTGAATATATTGTATAGTATTACATAATGATAGAAGGGTTTCTTCATTTCTAAAGAAAAACAAAATCTGTGAGGTATTTTTGCTTAAGATTTATTAGAAAATTACTTCTACATAATTATTTTGAGCATGACGAGATTAAATTTAAAAATTTATGACATACTTGTTAAAAATAATATCATTTCTTTCTCATTTTTCCACTTGAAGAGCTTTACAAAAAAATGTTGTCCCTCCCTCCTAATTTGATTACTCTTTGCAAAGTACTATAGTAGGGTAAAAAATATTTGAAGTCTATAACCACCACTACTATTTTTTCCACTTTAATTTTAAGCTACATTTAGGAAAAAAACACATAGTTTACATCTCAATGTCATACACAAAATTTAGTTTTTTAATATCTAATGTAGAAGGTGAATTCCTATTTCTTATTTGGAAGATGACACTATAGCATAAGAAAACAAGAGTGATATTTCTAAGGTTTTTAAGCCCGTTTTCTTCTACAGCGAAAATATATTTATTCAGAAAAAAGCTTAATTCATGCAAATTCATTATTGATTTAATTACAATAAGGAAGGATCCCTTAAAATGTTTTTAATTTTTTTAAACATTTGAATTTTATTAAAAGAAATACTTTTATTTATTGAAAACCTTGGTTAATATGATGAAAAACAAGGTCCCGAAATATGTTATTTCACAGAAGGTAAAATTACATAGATAAAAAATAAAAATAATCCATTTTTTAAGTACAATTGAGAACTATATATCAATTATAGAATTAAAATGAGCAACTTCAACAATTTTTCTGATTTCCAACACTTTTACACTTTTTCTGATAAACAGTTGCTATCTTACTACCTAAACACTCAATCTCATTGACTATTCAGTTGAAGAAAACGTAAGCCTTATCAACTTCAGTAAAACATTGATGCTTGTTCCAAACAAAAAATAATTTTATTCATTACATTCTAGGTTAAATTATTCTTTAAATTATATAACTTTATCAGATTACTGCAAGTACATTGCAGTGATGAGTCTAAGTCCCCAAAAAGTTTTTAAAAAACTTTTCCATAATTATAAAGAATAAACTTTCCACATATTAAACTT
>JAPMOQ010045390.1:4024090-4043027 GCA_026543055.1 Argiope trifasciata
ATTAAACTTTTCCATAATTATAAAGAATAAACTTTCCACATATTAAATTTTTCCACATATTAAACTTTTCCATAAACTATAAAGAATCTTAGTAATTGAAATAGACATTATTGAATGAACAAAACTTTTAACTTAGTTTAAAAGAATCTTGTAAGAATTTCTCTGATATATATTTTGTTTCCTTTTGATCTGAAAACATTAATATAAAATTTTATATATTTGTAAATAAATCGGGTTTAATCAATTTTACTCCATATTTTATTCGGCTGAATTCCCGGCATTTTATTACAGTGAAAACGCACACATTTTCTTTCTTATGAGGACGTTTTGAAGAAATGACCAATCTTTCAAAATTTTCATATTTTAATACTATTTCTAATATAAGTATTAAGAGTTAATTGCACAGAAAATCAGTAGAATAGATCGACTAAATCTTTATTAGCACGTTCGCATCTCGTTTTTTAAAAATTCTGCACATTATTTATACAAAAATTAAAATAATAATTTGTTATAATATTTGCTGTCATGGCATTA
Source organism: Argiope trifasciata (assembly GCA_026543055.1). NCBI lineage: Eukaryota > Metazoa > Arthropoda > Arachnida > Araneae > Araneidae > Argiope > Argiope trifasciata. Next base: position 4,024,625 of record JAPMOQ010045390.1, read on the forward strand.
GTGTCTTAATAGTTAAAATGACCATTAAAAGTAAGTTACAATGACGTCGAAAATTAACTGTACTCGAAGGTGTTTCAACTGCAAAAGATTCTATACAATTTGTGACTTCCCTTAATTATCACATGATTCTCTTTGCTCTCCTCTAAAACTATTAGTAGTATACATAAACTGTGAAATTGTTCAACGAGGGAACATTAATGAACTGTTTCATTTGCCTCTTTCATCGCTTATTGCAACTAAATGATCTTTTTCCGCTAAAATTCTGCTGATGATAGAATAGAAGCATCCATTAGAGACGTAAAATATTAGTAGTATACTAATGTAAAATCATCCATATAAATACGAGAAAGGAAATGCTTACTGTTCATCAGAACGATATATATGATATACTGAGCATGCGATGGCATTCATCATTTTCAAGTAAAGATTCATCGTAGTAAGCTTTTGAATTCGACATTATAATAAGGACATATTTCTTCCAGAAAGGATGATGGTGCATTGATCGTTCCTTGGTTGCTACAGTCTTTTTGAGCATTCACCTATAATCACTTTTTTCTGGTTTTAAAAAGTTTGCTTCCGTTTGGGTATCGCAGTTTTTCATGAATCGTTTCTTCTTTTTTCTGTTGTAAATACAATAAGTAATTTTTTGAAATAATTCTTTGATAAGTAAATCTTAGAAAATACGAATTTTTAGGCAATTTCTTTAAGGTAGGACCAGGGATGTTTGAGCATAATTAATATAATCACTCATAAAAATTGTGACTCTAATAAATTTGGTTGGTTCTTTGATTCCAACAAATTTTTTGATCATTCACCTATGTCCACTTTCCACTGATTTCAAAACTTTTCCTTCCATTTGGGGTTTTTTTCAGCTACCGTTTCCCTTGTTTCTGTCGGAAATAATAGAAAAAGGTTATGTGTTGAGAATATAAATTTTGTAGATTATTTCCTTTAGTTAGTGTCAAAGAATTTTGAGCATAATTAATAGGATCACATAAAATTTTCATTTTTCTTCACATTTGATCATGTCTAACTGATATTGCATTACAATTGTATAAATAAAAAATAGAATTTAATACAAAGACAGTTCTTCTCATATAATTTTAATCGTTCATGAAGGTTTGAAAATTTTGGAATGTTATATTTCTTCTTCATATCTGATGTTCATTATCAATGCAAATTTCATCAAACCTATTTTAATTGAATATTTTCATATATTCAAAGGCACGTTTCCTCCTTCGGTTTCTTAATGCGAGATTAGATTTATTGAATGCAGAAATACTGAAGTAAATTAACGAATTCGTTAACATTTGCACAAAATTTAATGACATCGATTTATATAACATATTTTTGTTAGGGTGATTATCTATTCTTTAATCATAATGGGACATTATAAAGTCATTTTAGATAAATTTATTATTTCTTGCCTTAGAAATTAAATTCTATTATCACTAACAATTTAATTTTTGGATAATATCAATTCTAATCAAAAATCAAAAGGGGGTTGCCATATAAATATACATTATGTAAATGTAAAGATACAAATTAAAAATCGCTAAACAAAACTTACAAGTTCTGAACTTGAAAAAAAAAATACACGTTTCTATTCTATGAAGATAAAAATGATTGGGATCCCTTTTATAGGTTAGGAAGATAAATCAGCAAAACATTAAAATAATGAGCTAATCTGACGTCGGTATATTTTGACGTCGTACAATTTTTAAACATTCAAGGAAAAAAAGTAACAGTAAATAAAAAGAAACATACAGAAGATCCCTGCTTAACTTAGTTTTTATCTTCCAGTTTTCAAAGAAATACACCTTAATATTTATTATTATTCCCCGTTTGTCAAAAAAAAGCAAATTCCATTAAATATTAGACATTAATAGCATTTAAAAAATTATTCTGCAATTAAATGTATAAAAGCTACTACTCTTTTCAAAAAAAAAAAAATCCTGAATTTTATCTTTTACACCGAGTACTAGCTAGTATTAAATAAATTGTATTTATTTTTACTTGCATTGTTTTAGTAAAAAATTGTATTTGTAATTAAAAAAAATTGAAGAAACAAATATTGTTACACCAATAAGTAATGGCTTGTATGATTATTAATGCAAAATATTTAAATCTATAACAGAAAATTATAAACATAAATTTTATAATCTTGAACATTATTGAGAGTCATTTAACTGACACAAAATAGTTTCAGATAACAAATGAATAAATACAAAATAAAATATTAATTGCTTGCTGCATAAAGTGTTTGAATATTATATTTTAATGTAAGGGTATATCTTAGATATTTTTTAATATTCCCCATTACATAATGAACCTTTACTAAGAGTCAAAATGATATTTGGAACAGAGAGCAGGAAATCCAATAGTTAATGCGAATCAATATAATCATTAAAAAGTATAGGTGTGCGAATATATATATATATATATATATATATCTGTGTGTGTGTGTGTGTGTCTATTTTCAGTCAATCACAGCCCTACCTTTGAGCACTTTTCAGCTTGAAATTAAGAAACAATGAACTTAAAATTATGTAAAAGTGGAAACTGAAAGAAAATTCCGAAGAAAATATTTAAATTATTACTTGAAGGAAAACGTTTCTGGGCATTTTTTAATATAATTTTTTTTAAATTTTGTTTGTTATAAAAAGAAGGATAAAATCTCAAGTGATTTCTTTCAGCACTTTCTTCTTTCATTACCAATTTCTTTTTTATACAGTATTAATGTGCTTTTAGTCGGGATGATATCGAATTTTTTTATCCCAATAAGAAAAATTATTAGTTCATCTTTAATTCATTTAAATAAAATTAATTTCCTTAATTTAAATCAACAACATATTAATGTTTGAAGATGTTTGTTTGAAATTATGGTTTAAATTTTACGCCAACCTAATTGTTTTTTTTTAAATATTAACTTACTTTTATTTGCTGGTAATTCGAAACATAAAATTTATTTTATATAACACAAATATGATTTTAAAAAAACAAGCCTTTTCTCAAATGCATATTCTATCAATTGGGATTTTAAAAATCAATTTTTCACGGTTACACGTGACTAATTATTTCAAAACTTTTATGGAAAGATTACCTTAATTACAAATCTTTTGGCATTTAGATTTCATAATTGAAATTTTTTAATACAAAATTCTTGGTATCATAATATCATAATCAAATACAAATTTAGAAAGGAGTTTAAATTTAACCTTTTTTTTTCAAAACATTTCTACTATTTGAATTATTTTGAAAATACGATTGCACTGAACAGTGATGGCTTTTAAATATAAACAGATTATTGACATATCTTATAATTCGGTACTAGATACTCCCAAGATCTAAAAATAATAATTAATAATATTATGATTCTAATAATACAAAAACTCCTGAAATAAAATTGCTTCGTTTAATAATTTAAAGACGGATTTCATATCAACGTTTCCTGTAATCTTAATAATATGACGATTTTTATAAATAGATATAAAGCAATGATATAATACCTAAGAAATACAACGCTCTTATAAACATAATTATTTAGAAAGGCTGTCCTCATTTGATTCAGGGGAGACACTTTTCTCCACAAATATCTATAAATTTTACATGCATGCGCAGCACAGCATACAAATTTAGTTTCATTTTTACAATTTCCTTAGCCAGACAATGCTATTTTGTACACAATGAAATTCGTATTTAAGTAAATAGAAGAGATAAACTTTGTGCCCCTTCACTATGACTGATTAATGTTTTTTTAAAGTAAAGTATTATTTTTTCTGTTAGTCTGGTTTATTTCCTTCTATTTGAAACAAGCAAAAAATTCATCTCCCAACTTCCAGTTAGGGGTATAATTTAAAAATTCTTAAAAATTCGAAATTAGATCCTTTACATACGTGTGGTTTTCAAGAAATATTTTTCCTATATCTTAAAATTTTACTTACATTTGCTGTTTTCTTTAAGAAATAATTTTTAACAATCAGTTCCGATTTTATACATTTGTTGAAGTGATAAAAACATCAAGTTTCATATAACTCTCATAAAAGTTATTGAAAAAATTGCTCTCTCTTTTTTTAGTTCGACAGCATACTTTATGTAAAGTCACAAACATTTTATACACTTTTTTTTACCCAGATCGTGTATTTGCAACCCCCTTCATTGATTGTATAAGCATACTTATTTTTTCTTCTCTTAACTGATAAACGTATCCAAGATAAGCCACCGAAGAAACTATATGCCACTAAATAATAATTTTTTACTACCAACTAATTAAATATTTCTGTTCTTAATTTCAATTCCAAAATTTTTTCCTTTCTAAAATTAATGCTATTATATAAACATTTTATAATGAGAATTATTCTTTATTAGATTTGTAACATTTTTTCTCAGATAATTTTAATGACTCTGTTTATTGTATGAAACTACATAAATATTTTTGGACTGGCAAAAGTGCTTTCATAAAATTGTACATTTTATAGCAGATGACGAATAATGAGCTTAAGAAAAGTATAAACAGGAGATATCTTTAAAAATGATTTTAAAAAACTAAAAACTATCGACAAAATAAAAATAAAATGCACTGAACGCATTTTTAAAAACAAAGCATTTTTTAACCAACCTATTGAATCGAAAACTTGCCTTTAGGATAAGCTGGATTCACTTGGGAATTAAAATACGTAAATAAAATAATAAAAGAAACAATTAGACTATCGTCGAAAATAATTTATATTAAAAAAAAATTGATATGAAGAGCCAAATAAAATTTTAAGTGATAGTTTCTTAACGTTATAAATATTGAATGATTTTTCATGTTAATTATAAGAATAAATTCTTACCACTCAAGAGATTTCTTTGAATAATTTTTTCTTTGAGTATTTTGAAAATGTATCGAATTATGCTAAAAGAAATATGTTAGGTTTTTAAAAATATATATAAGAAGAATTCCAGCCCCTTGTTTGAAATATCGTAAAACACTAATCCTTAAAATTGCTGATGTTGATGTTGCTAATGTTGAATGCTATATAGTCAGATTTTTGTAGCCAAAAAGTGGCAATGGTAATTAATTTTTAATTAAAAAGTTAATTAAAATAAAAGAAGGCTCGTTTTTGTTCTATAGCACAAGAAGTAATTTAGGGTAGAAGTAATGACTTGCCAGCAGTCAGACTTGTAGCGTATTTTGAAAGAATTTTTTTACCATGCTTCTTGGATTATGCTTTTGTAGATAACATGTAGCCAATAAATTTTATCTTTTAAATTTAAAAGTAGTTAATGTTTGCATAATGTTATAGCTTAGCAAATACATTGCAGTATTGTTCTATAATTGCGTCATTATTTTAATTTCGAAAACATCGTTACATGCATGAAAATATAGTAACTGGATTACATGTAAAATATCATGTATTTGATTCGTTTGATGCTTGTATTTCTAGTGATTACTTATAAAAGTTCAAATTGAAATTACAGTTGTAAATTTAAAATATACAAAATTTCCATTGATAGGATATTAATCACTATATGAATAAAAAAATAGCAGACGATTTTTTTACCAATATAATTGAGAAATCACGTGATAATATCTTCATTTGTGTTTCTCTCTTTCTCAGTAATTAAATTCTTTAACTGTATTTTCAACATTTAATTGGAAGAAGAATTCCTCTAAATTAAGGACTTTTAAAGAATTTGAAGATAATGATATAAATAATAAAGAATCAATGTATTTTTTCCTTTGAGGTTATTGAAAAGAATTTTTTTATATATGCTGATCATATACAACTTTTCAAGTCTTTTGAAATTTTTTTATCAAAATTTCCACCAATACGGCTACATTATAAAACTAATCTGTAAACTTGCCAAGAAATTTTTAAACTTTTATTCAAGCTGAACATAAATTCTGGAGTTTTTTCTCAGATTTTAAATAATCCTGAATAGATTCTTCATCATGCTTGCATAAAATATTTGAAACAATATGTCAGGTGAAAGTGGTTTCTTTTTATTTTGGCTTTTTTTATCTACTTTAACTCTTTGAATAAAATTTCTTTGATACTTTATACATTTTTGATAATAAACAAGTGTCTAGACATTAGAACAAAAACAAATACTTTAAAAATATTTGCTATAATATAAAAACCTGAAACTTTATAAATTAATGTATATGGGACGCAAGCTAAACTAGCCACAGTTCAAAGTATATATAAAATATGTGATCGTGTTCCACATGAATTCTTTTGGAAAATTCCTATAAAATATTTACTTTTTTGAATTTTTTCATAAAATAGATTGAAACCAGAGGAAGTGGTCTCTCTAAATTTCCTCATATTAATTTATGCATTATTAACCTATGTTTTTACAGAATTTTTTTTTTACAAAAGAGCATATTATAAAAACGTTATGTCAGGTGTTAACTCTTCATTAATTGCGTATAGAATTTAGAGACAAATCAAAATGAATGCATTTGGTTGAAACTTATTGAAGGAATAATTTATTGAAAGCTATTTTATTGTTAAACAATTAGAAATATAAATTATTGAATTTTTTAAATATTAAAATAGCAGGATTTCCTCTTCAATAAATTGCATCTAGCCATAAGATTGAAAAATTCTAGGATTTAAAAGAATCTCAGTGTCGAGGCCTTCATTTCTAAAATTAATTGAACAAAAATTAGCCTTTTTTAATTGTAACTGCTAATGTAACACTTTCAAGAAGAAGGGAGCAAATAATTTGAATAAATATGAAAGTTTGATTAAGAAGCGTAGCACTGATTTTCAGGGAAGTAACGCAAAATTAATTTTAAGAAATTTGCTTAAGTATATGCTCTTATTAAATAGGTATTGATTTCTTTAAATTTAATTTTCCTTCAGATGAATATTATTGAGTTATTACGTAAGAAATATTCATGGAGAAAAATATTTTTTGCTTTATTTGATGTTTTAATTTCCGATACATTCCACTTTTTATATTATGTTTTATTTTTCGTTATTATTTGGTTATTAAATGAAAGTTACTGCATTTGGCTTAAAGTTATTGCAATTCAATTTCATTTTATTAACAAACATACAACAGAATATTTCGAAAAAATGCAAGAGAAATATAGTTGTCACTAAGTATATAATGTGAAATATTAAAAAAAGCAAATATTTAAAGGCAATTTCTGAGGAATATTAATTAGAAACACCCAAAATAATGTTACTGTTAGAGAAATCTTTTTTCATTACTGTGCTATAATAATATCATGAACCATGACTTATCGAAATTCTATAAAATCTGTGCCTATGACAGGTTTTGCCATTTTCATTAAGTGAACAAGCAGCTGTTTATCTTTTATTGATTCAAAATTTATTCAGAAAATATCCACCATCTGTATTAATTTGTGAAATAACGGCAATTCATTTTGTGCTAAAATGGTCATTCTTTAAAATATTTCAAGTATTAATTCATATAAAATATTATAAATATTTGCAGAATGTATTATTATAATAATATGTTTTAGAAATTCTGTTGAATATATAATAATAATAATATGTTCTAGAAATTTTGTTGAATGTTTTATAATAATAATATGTTTTAGAAATTATGTTGAATATATTATAATAATAAAATGTTCTAGAAATTATGTTAGCGTATCATGACTGCAATACGATCTATTAATAGCTGTACAATAATTATTTTTTAAATTTGACATTTCAATAAAAACATTTTAAGTTCACGTTAGTATAATTTAAGTTTAAATAATTTAAGTCTATAGGATAATTTAAGTTTAAAACTTAAATTAAATATAAGATAATAATTCTTTATCCTGATAATTAGTTAAAATATAGAACTATTATTTACATTTTCTTTTAATAAATTTTCTTAAGAATTAAAATTTATCAGCATTGCTTAGGTTAAAACGACTGCTAAACTTACTAAAACGACTACTTAGAAGTCATATATCGTTGGAGTATGGCTCAAGCCTCGAAATTATTTTCTTATATTTTTAAAGTCATGTAAGTTAATGGTTTCAAATAATATTTAATGATCACTTATTTGAATGTATTCAAATTAAAAGTCAAGTATCGCTTGGTAAATTTTAGAATGCTATTTTTACTTATTTTTGGAGTTCTTTTCTTCAAAATCATTTCCTGATCACCGTGGTGATATTTAAGGCGACTGATTGATTCCTAAATTAGCATTCCTGGTAAACGTTGTGTATAAATATTTTTATAATTGTTGCCACATTTGGTTAAAAAATTTATTTTATAAGCGGAATTTCGATTTTCCTCGCCTTGAAAGCAATTAAATTTAGTTTTATTCTTGTTTACCGTAGTATTTATGACCAAAAAGGCTTGCACACATAATAAAATATAAATAAATATTTAATATGTGTTGTTTGAATATTACTTGGTAAAAGAAGAAGCACAGGATTTGCATAATCCATTGATTTTCGCTGCTTTAAATCTTTCTTAGGATTTAACGTTTTATTTTTCTTACTACTCTTTGATAAATTTATGTATTTAGAAGCGGGCTGTAAGATTTCTATTTTCTTTGGACAAAAGCTATTTCAGAATTTCTTTGAAAATTGGGTCTTGATTTATGTGGAAAATCAAATTTCTTCTCTTCACATAAGTTTATGTTTACAGAAGAAAAGTTAACTTCAAAAATAAAGTAATTTAGATGACTAAATTAGCAGAAGCTTTAATAACTTTTTCCAAAGAAGTTGTTGACGCAAGTGATGCCATGAATCTTGTGATTCTTCATGTCAACTATTTTGAGTTTTAAGTTATTTCATATTTTATTGAGGAGAAGAAGAAATTATATGTTATTTTATTTGCTACTAAAGACATAAATAATCCGAATGCTTAAAATTAATTTTAAATTCATAAATTAGGTAAACATTTATTTTGAAGGACATCGATTTCAAACTGCTTTAATCAAAATATTTCCAATATTTACTTTAATGAAATAAATCAGTGCATTGAATGAAACAGCAGACTTAATTTTGTACCATTACTTCTTATTTCTAAAAATTATAAAATTTCATCTTAATTTCTGATAGCAAGAGAATAATATAGTTAATTTTGAAGCCATTTGAAGTTTACACAGAAAAGGGGAATTGTAGAAATATTAAAAGTAATAAATGTCCAATTTCATTCTGCTGTATCAAATCATTTTGAATTTTAAATAAAAAAAAGAAATTTAAATCTGTATTTAGGGGTGAATTGTTAACATAATAACAATTAGAACAGTGATTCCCAAAGTGGTCTATATCGACCCCTAGGGGTCTATGACAACCTGCAAGGGGTTTACGTCAGCGAAAAAAAAATTTGGGGGTCCATGAAATGAAAACGGGGATCCAAGATAGTAAATCTCAACACATACACTGATAGTACCTATTTACTCAGAACTTACAAATGAAGGACTTAAGGTTCAGTTTAAAAACAGATATCAGCAATTCTGGCTTCTTTGCAACATACCCGTTACTTATCCCGTATTATGGAATATAGCGAGGAAATTTTTAATCTCCTTTCCATCGTCATACCTAGTGGAAAAGGGGTTTAGCGCTGTTACTAATCTCTTAAAGAATAAAAGAAACAGACTGGACATCATTAGCCGAGGAGATTTAAGATTAACCCTTACAAAATTGACGCCAAATGTTGATAATTTATTGTTAAAGCATCAGGCTCATCCTTCTCATTAAAAATATTGACTTTTTGCTTATGTTAGTTTATTTCATGTTACATAGATTTTACATAACAGATACGAAATTTTATTTTGAGTAGTATAAATTTAAATTCAATTAATAAATGTATAAATTAACATGTGTTTTTACTTTAAGTTTTTAACAGTAAACTTCACTACAGTTAGAAATTTACAGGAAATCAATATCAGGTAAGTAGGGGGTCTATTCAATACGGAAAAACATGGCAAGGGGTCTGCGACACAAAAAAGTTTGGGAAACTCTGAATTAGAATCATCAAACGGAAATAATTCTATATAAAAGTCAAACATATACATATTCAGAGAATGAAATGATTTCCGTTCAGAGGAATTTATTTAAAAAAAATCTTCCATAAAAGCCTATCTTTAAACTTTATTGACATTGTCTGGTCTGTTTTTTGTTGTCATAATAAAAATTTCCATAACCAAGATTTTTGTTTCAAACTTACTAAACCAGTTCAGAAAGAGAAAGATTCAAAATATTTGACTTTGACATATTTCAAAGGTGCTATTTAGCAAATTCTTTTAGGGATTCAGATTCAAATAATTTTTATATTACGAATAAAAGTATACTTTTTGACAATAAATCAATATTCGCCAAAATCAAATTAATTACTGAGAAAATGGTAGTGAAAAGAGAAATACAAATGCATTAGTCCCCTTTCCCCAGCAAACAATTGAATTTATAATTTGAAACTTTTAAGCAAATGGCAGTTTGAATAATATTATTTGCTTTGAAAATATTATAGCTAATATCAAATGGCTATACAAGGAAAAATTTTATCAAAATTTTGAAGACAGAAATCGATGGACACTTAAATTCCATCGATTTGGTTCCAGGTAAGATTCAAAGATGCAGAAAAGTTGAAACATAAATATTGCAAAACAAGGGAATGAATCTGATTTTAAGTATTTTTTATTCAAAAATGAAAGCTGAGAAAAAGGGAGCTGTAAAACAAACTGGGAATTTTTTGAAACGCAAAACAGCAGTCTTGTTGAAAGCGTGCATTTTTGCTTAAGAAAGTATCTCCATGGATGAAAGTTGAATGGGTGATTATGTAAATACCACTGGTTTTGACAGGTGGTAAAATCAGGAGAAAGAAAAATCTCCCCACTTTCTAAAGGAGCAAGTATTGCAATGTAATGCTGATGCTAGCTCGCGTGAGAAAGAATAAGAAAAAATGTGGAACATTTACGAATGAATGCATTCTGATGTGAATCTAAATTTTTAAATTATAAGCAATTTACAGGAATATTAAGTGACACCAGTATCAGTAACTTGGATGGAATACACGCCATTTACTTCATAAGAAAGTGAATATTTAAATAGAGGTTTCAATTTTAAGAAAAGTCTACGAAGTAGAAACTATGCTGCAGAGAATATATTAAACGGGGAAGAATGAAGGATATGTCATTTTTCAGTATGAGCTAAATTGACTAGATGGTTGAAATGCAGCAAATGTCATAAATTGAAGTTATTTATAAATTCAAAGACCTCTATAAGACACAAACCAAACCACTTAAAAAAATACGCAATTTGTAAAGGGCTCATAAATGTGATTTTTATCTTCCCTTGCCACATGACGAAAATATTTATGAAACAAAATCCGTTATATTGTACAATTAATATATAAATAAATATCATCTAATCTATTTTTTGTTTCTCATTTTATCAAACATTTAATTGATTCTTGATTTTTAAAGATATTTTTTATGATATTTAACCTCCCCAATACGATAGAAAATTTCGATTTAAATATACTTTTTTGTAGCATTTCTCAATTTTCATACTTTGAAGTTTCCCCAAGGCTAGCGTAATCAATTGTAGTGAAAAATTAAAGCATAAAAAAGCATGACAACAGTTGGAACAAAGCATATAACTGTTGAATTTTCTCCATGTTGAGAATATCTCATTGTACTTGTTTATTCTAAAGAATGTGACATGCCAAAAAATGTTAAACAATGAAGACACTATATGATGAACCTACAAGAAGAAATTATTATATCAGATGTAACATAAGTAGGAGTAAAATCAATTATAAGTTTTTTAAAAATGTGATAATATTGTTGACCAATCGGAGATGATTAAATAGTATTTTAATTCATTACAATTTTTTAGCAAATTAATACAATTTCTAATCCATAAAGAAGACAATAATGTGATAAATGATTTTAAAAATTGCATCTTAGTTATATGCAATTGGAAGGAAATAATACATTAGATGATGGCGAAAATCACTCTATTTAGTTTCAAAATCATTTCAACAATGTAAATAAATCACTTTTTTCCAGTTCTTTGAAAAAAAGAAAGGATTTTTTTTTTTCATTTCGTAGTATCAAAAGAGTAAATTTTAGATTTTAAATCATATAATAATTGCATTTTACTATAATAATTTCAGAAGCAATGAGGAACATTTTCAAAACTTTTGTTATAGTTATTTAATTAAAATACTAATCAAAATTTCAAAAGAAAAAAAATCCATGTAAGACGCAGATTTTTATCCTATCCCAGATTTGGTAATTTTTGGTTTAAATCGGAGAATTTCTTCTTTAAATGAAAATGGGTGTCCAATATCTGAGATTTCCAAGGATTTGAATTGCATTTAATTTATTCCCCACAATGTCTTTTTCTTCCTACTTGATTCCTCTTCGACGGTAAGGATTGAGCTCTCAGTGAGAAGTTGCTGCCTCTCTTCTTGATTCCTGCTTCACATGAAAACCCAAAACTCAAATGCATCAGCCTTTCACAACAATCGATTAGACGGGTGAGGTACTTTTAATATCCAAATTATCAATTCTACAACCACATGTGCGGCTCAAGAGAAGGGGTTAATCCTTTTATCTGGCGCTTAGTGTGACCACATTTCCCAGGTATAATTCCGAGTGTATAGTTCCCGATTCTCACTAAGGTAAACATTAATTCAGAACTTGTGGCTTGCCTTCACCAGTGGCAGTGGATAATACCATCATCAGGTTTGATTCTCCAAAAATATCGCTTGACAAAAGAAGCCGTGTTATTTTCAGTGAATTTCAATTTCGTGAAGAGAAATAAAGTCCCCAATGTTTTTAAGGTATTGAAAGAATTTCTTATATTTCTTATCTATTATATCTTGGCAGATAAATTTATAACTTATATTTTAAAAGAGAAATCATTTAAATTTATTTTGAACTGGCAATTTTCTGGGTGGCTTACAGTCTTGTAAGCAATCAGCGCAGATGCAAGAAATTCAATTTTTCTTCTAATATGTCAATAAGAACGAGTCTGAATTTTTCCATAGGAATTATCATATTTAGAAAACTTTTAAATAATCGGTGGAAGGCATATTTGAGGAACTAAGTAGTCAGGGAGTGCCTCTACACTATTTCCGGATACGGAATGAATATTTGATTCAAAGCACCTAAATCTGCCAAACTACCAAATGCTTTACGTTCAGAAGTCAGACACTACATCTGTTAAGACATTAGTGAAAAGAAGTATATTAACTGCTAGAAATAATACACTTACTTTTCATAAAATTGTTTTCCCTGGAAACAGAAAAATAAAAAAACAAATCATTGCTTTAAAAAAAAAACAGTCATTTATAAAAGAAAATTTGCAACAATGTAAGATTTCCTAAAATAGAAAGAGTTAAGGTATTAAAAAAGGTAGTTAAGCTAGTAAAAAAATCATTTGATTTTCTAACCATTGAATAGAATACAAATAATTCAGTTGCAACAGTTTTAAGTTTTCTGGTACTTCTATAATACTATACTTCCAGATAACATCCTGATATGTCTGCATCTATAAAAGCTCCTAATTCAATAGAATCTTCTGTTGGTATTTGTGATATTATCTTATTACACCCCAATCTTTGCATTTGATTCGTTCGATCTCGCTATTTTAAAACAGTGTCAGAAATAGAGAAAACAATTTAAAAACCTTTTTAATTTAAACACGGAGGACAGGGAAAATAATCTATGTGCGCTTTTAAACTTTGAATTGTTTCTTCTCCTCTCGGAAAATACCAAATTTTCTTTAATAAAGAATCATCTCTACTGCAGAAACAATAAATACTGCCTTATCACCTGGGTATGTCGTTTTGTATGCCGCAATACTGAATATGTAAAACGATAATCTCTTCCCTAAGTTTATTATCAAAGAAACTAAATCACATGATGTTGGATATGTATTAGATTACGGTCCTAATAAAGTAACAGAAGAAATCTTTACTGAACGGCTGTAACAACAGCCCTCTTTAGTCTCTGTTTATTCAAAAAGGGCTATCCTGAAACAGCGTTTAAAATAATGCCCATTTAGATGAGTAAGCATTTTATACAATTACGTTAAGTAAAATAGAAGTACTTAAGAAAAATTCATGTTAAAAGATTAAATTGAATTTCTTTTTTTTTCTTTTAGAAATCAATTTTAACTCTTTAAGTGATTAGGACAATTAAAAAAAACTTTACATATTACTTTTCGTTTTAATTTGTGATCAGTGGTCCTGGCTTTCAATTTTATTTCATCGTGCAAGCTTAATCATTAGTTTCTAGGTTTATAAATGGGTATTAATTGCAATGATGTGATTGGAATTGATTAACAAAATCTGGCTCTTACTCCGTTAAACTTCATTTCCAAGGACACCTAATCCCAAATCCGTACGGACACTTCATTCGTACCAAACATATTCGGGGCTACAGGGGTAAGACAATTAGGTCTTGAATATAGATCATCCTTTATATACTCATAACAAATTTTTAAGTACATCTTTTGATACTGCCTGTTTCCGAATCACCAGTCCTACGTGCATTAACCAATATAGGCCACTACGGTCGCAAATAGTTGTCAAGAATGTGTCAAGAAAACATAAATGCGTTTTAGATTTACTTGACAGCATACTACTCGCATGTTATGCATTCAAAAACATTATTTTTGACAGACTTATCGATAAATAACGTTGTTACTTATCGAGCCGATATTTTTATAGTATTTTATGCGCCACCTAAGTTGTCTAAACCTATACCTTAAACGGTGATTTCAAACTCACTCATCTTATTTCTTTCAGTAGCTAAATTAAATTAAATTTAGGTCACAGCTGATTTTTCAAAAGTGATTTTGGAAAATTGGATAATGAGCAACTGCTACTGTTATCAGTTCTTTTTTTTCCCAAAATGTAAAATTACGGTGACCAAATTATTTGTGTATTTTATTTAAATTGTATGTTTATAAATATTATATTTTATAGTCTTAGTATCACACATTGCAGGTTTTTTGGATAATATTTTTCGATATAAATTGTGATATACTGATAGCCTTTCAATTTAACCTTCTAATATCATTTATACTATGGACTAAATACCCATAGAAATTCACCAAGTGGTAATGATATAAACATGACTATCGAGATAGAGGTGATGCTGTTAACACTACCTTCACTCACATCAATTTAATTTGTAAATGGGATTTATACCAAATGAATTACCACTATTCATAGCAATCCCCCAATAAATAATGATACCAACATACCTACTGAAGTGATGATGTGGCATATTTAGACAAAGCATTATATGTCGGAAAAATCTGTAAATAACCTAAAAAAAAGGCAATTTTTCAATTTCTATGATTTTTTTTCAAAGAAATTAAATGATAAATTGATATTAAAATAATTTATAACAATAAAAGAGTTTATGATCAACTATCATTCAAAAATTAAAAACATGTATTTTTTTAATTGTAAGGTCCGGTAGTTTTTAAAAACGACTTAGCATATGAAGACAATAACATTGATTACCTTCACAAAAACATTTTAGACACGAAAAATTTTCTATTGATTTATGTATATACATTCAAGTACAATATATCTTAACCTAAAAATAAATAGAAATATGTATATTTTGTCTGGCTTGAAAACGTAAGTTCTAAATAATATTGCATCTTGAAATATTCATCTCTGGTAACATATCATATTGTATAATATTTTAGAATATCGAGAAATATCATATTATTCGATATTCCACAACATTTTACAATGTTGCATATATTGTTTAATAACTTATAATTTTGTATTATATTCGTGTTCTAATAAAAAGTAGTGTATGTAATTTTTGTAAATATTATATCCATGATACTCAGAAAAATTAATTTTAATTTAACATGCAATGTGATGAATAAAAACAGATCAAAGGAGAAACCAGTTTAAAAACTGGAAATGATTTTGCATTGAAGGAGGATATATTTTGTAATCTGTATTAAATTAAAAGCACTTTAGTAACTAACTGGTTAAGCATTTCGGAAAGACTCTTTATAATTAATAGTATACTCTAAATACTTAAAATGAGGAAAGTACTTATCCACAACAATTTTTGCTGATTAGAACATTTTCAAATTAAATTTAAAAAGTACTTTGAATTTCAAATAATTCTATTCGAATTTTCAGAATGGTTTATGTAATCCTAACAATTTTAAAACAGTAAAAAAAATTTAAAGTTTAAAAAATTCTAATCTAAAAAAAATTAAATCATTAATGCGTTCTGAAATACTTGTCTATTCATTATTGCACAGAAGTTAATTAAAATAGCAAGAAATCATCAATAAAGGGTTATAAGAAGGTTAACCAGTTTTTTTTTAATATTTAATTTTTAAATTATTATGCTTATTTAAATTATGTTTACTTCTAGATTAAGATAGATATGAAACAGCATATCTATATCAATAGACATAATGATCCAAGGCTTTTTTTCATTTCTAAAAAAACACGGAGTCTAGACGAATATTTGTTCAATATTCATCAGACAGTTGTTTCTTCAAAAGTATTTTGAGAATGATGAGTTTAAATTTAAAGATTTATAATATGCTAATTAAACGTAGTATTATTTCTGTAATTTTTCCTCTTTAGATCTTTCCAAAGAAAATATTGGTTTTCTTCCAATTTGACTACTTTTTGCAAAAGCACTATAGTGTGCTGAAAATATTTTAAAAATCCATTACTACTACTTTTTTCTCATTTTTATTTTAGGCTACATTTTAGAGAAAAAATATAAGTTTTCTTTTGATTCCATAAAAAAAATGCCTTGATATTTAATGTCATAAGTTATCTTAATTTTATCATTTTGAAGAAGACAGTATAGCATAGGAAAATCAAGCGATATTTTTAAGGTTTTTTTAAAGAACGTTTTTTTTTTCTTCCGTAAAGGTAAATTCAAATATATAAAATATATTCTTTTGTACAAATTTAGTATTTATTTGATGTAAATAAGAAAGAAACTGCTAAAAAAATTTAGATTTTTGATTAAAAAAAAGAATTTTTAACAAGAGAATTTTTTTGTAAACGTTTGCTGTAAAATAAAATCTTGAAGTGTTTTATTTGAAGGAAATTAATATTACATAGATAAATAATAAAAACAATCCATTTTTAAAAGAGGCCATTGACAAATAGACAGTAATTACGAAATGCATTCTGTCAATTCCCTCAGTCGCAAAAATTGTCTGATAAAAAGATGCCCTCTTATTCACTGCTTAAATACTTTTATCATTGGCTGCATTTAAATGAAGAAAATTTATACCTTATAATTTTCCACAAAATATTGCTCCTTATTCTGATTACTTAGCTATTACTTTATAAAAGTTAATAATAATAGAAAATAATTGCATTCATTACATTCTTGATTGAATTAATTTTTAATATTATACAACCTCATGTAATTACTGCAATTATTATTGCAGTTATGAACCTTTAAGACTCTGAAATGCACTTAAAAATGCTTCAAGTTCGGTTTGGTCATTAAGTAAATGAAATAGAAACATGATTAGTCAAAGTAGATTTTATCAACAAATATTTTGCTTCATTTGAAATAAATTTGTAAAAAGTTATATTTTAAATTCCAAAATTAAGTATTAAGCTATATATTTTAGAAACTAAATCAGATTTAAACTATATCCTTCCACATTTTATTTTGCAAGTACTACGATGCCTTTTTTAGCTTGAAGACATTATATATATATCATTAAAGTCCAAATATTGCAGAAGAAATTATAAAAATTACTATTCTTTAAAAAGTATCTTATTTTAATATTATTTCTAAGAATGAATGTAAATAAAATCAGTTTCATATATATACTAGAATTTGTACAAAAACAAATAGTAGCATTTGTATCATTCTGCATATTATTAAAACCAAATTTTAATTTAATTAATTAGTTGTAATAGCGTTTGATGTCATTACAGTAATGGGTAATAGCCACGATGACAGTTAGAATTAAGTTGAAATTTCGTAAAAATTAATTGCACTCGAAAGAGTTTCAATTCCAACAGATTTGTAGTGGTAAGTTCATAAGCTAAATAACATTTACCAGGAGAAACAATTGTCTATTTTCTGTGCTACGAGGCTTCAGAGCAAAAGGTCCCGAGTTCTATTCCGAGCCAATTCCACTTGCATCAGATTCTATGCAATTTGTGACTTCCATTAATAATTAATTATATTCTTTAATCCACTTTAAGACTATTAATAGCACCTACAAACTATGAAACTGCTCAACGAGGAATCATACATGAATCACTGAAATGTATTGTATAGAATTAAACATCCTTATCAAGGTAAAAGCATCCAGATAAAGGCGAGAAAGGAGAAGATTTTGGCCCATCATAAATATATATTCAATAATGCTACAGATGCGATGGCATTCATCCTGTTACGAACGTGTGATTTTGCTTTCCCGCTATAATACTGTCGTCGT
>JAPMOQ010045390.1:4050437-4063880 GCA_026543055.1 Argiope trifasciata
TGACAGGCTTACTACAGCACTTTCCGGATAAAATATCTAAGAAATGTATATATATATATATATATATATATATATATATATATATTACTGACAGGCTTACTACAGCACTTTCCGGATAAAATATCTAAGAAATGTATATATATATATATATATATATATATATATATATATATTACTGACAGGCTTACTACAGCACTTTCCGGATAAAATATCTAAGAAATGTGACATTCCTTTAAAAATAATAATTTCTACATAAAGAAGCCACCACCTTTTGCTACCCAACTAAAACTTTTCTCAACAGACTTATATAAATTTTACATTCTTGTCCGTGTAGTATGAAAATCTAATTTTATTTTTGCAGTCTCCTGGGCCAGGCAGTGCTACTCTGTACACAATGAAATTCACATTTGTTTAAATAGACAAGAGAAAATTTATCTCAATACGTTCATTCTATACAACTGACAGACTTCTTTATTTAATAAATTATTTTTCTGGGCTGTATCATTCATTCCCTTCCATTTCAGGCACTAAAGCGATAAAAATAAATTCATATCTCAGCTTCAAGAAACTGGATATAATTTGAAAATTCAGAATTAAATCTGTATGTAAGAGTAGTTTGTATAGAATATCTTTTTCAAATCCATCGATTTGTATTTACATTTGTTATTATGTGCTTAAATAATTCTTTAACTTTTTTTTCCAATTTTATGTCGTTTTTGAAATGATATAAACTATTAAATTTCTTATGAGGTCTGTAAAAGTTCTTAACAGAATTTATCTCTATTTTTTTGTTTCAAACTGTTTTTATGTAAAGTCGCAAAAATTTTATAGCCTTTTAATACAGATTGTGCATTTGCAACCGTCTTCATAAAGTGTATAAATATACTAATTTTTTCTTCTCTTATCTGATTAGTGCAACCAAAAAATACAACTAAATAAACTAAATGTCTATAAGGAAACATATTTCTATTATTCTCGGATTAAATACTTCTTTTCTTAATCTCATTAATTCGTTTTTCTTTCTTAAATTAATTTATCACATGAACATTTTATACTGTGTTTTTTTATCAAGGCACATATTTAATAATTATTTAAGAACTAATAATATAATATCTTTTTTTAGTTTTAAAAACAAAAAATGTTTCTATCAGCTTACTTCAATCAGACCCCGACCTTAAGTGTAAACTATATCGGCTTGTAAATTAAAAGTGTATAAATGAAATAATAAAAGAAAAAATTAATTTAAAATCGAAAATCATTCAGATTAAAAAATACTTTTATGTGCAGAGCCATTAAAAGTTTTTAACATAAAGATTCTTAACATAGAAAATAATTAACATTGATCGTATTAGTTATAAAAATAAAATTCTGTCACAAATTGTTTTCGAATAATTTTAGATTCCGTTATATGGGCACAACAAAAAGATCTCCAAAAGAAAAAAAAACTGACAAATTTAACTTAGTTACACATGCCGACTTTGTTTGCATTTTGCTCACATAGGCGACATCTGTTTTGTCGACATCGCTTGGCGACTTTACTCGCGTTTGGCTCATGTGGTTCATATAACAGAAAAGTACTCAATTTTATCGTCATATTTTTCACGTATTTTAAATAGTGCAACGAGCAATATGCTATTTATATAGCAAAAACAAAAGAAAATTAGAGCTCATTGTTTATAATACAGTGAAATGATAATACTTTAAAACTTTTTGTTTTTATGTTATTTAAAACTTTTATAAAGAAACAATCAACTGAATATGAAGTCCCGCTTAATATCATGGTAGTCCCCTCTAATGTAAATACATTATCTAGAACACAAAGTAATATCACTTTTGGAAAATTTCTTAAAAAATATAAAAATTATAAAAATTTTAATAAATAAATGTGTGGAAGTATTTCATATTTAAGAGTTTATATTATGTATTTCATAGATGGAGGCAAATTTCCCACTGTTGGATAATATGCCTTGAGATAACTAGAGCAAAGAAAGTAGTCATGTTGATTAATTTTTAATTAAAATAAAAGAACATTTGCCTTTGTGCTCCGATAACACTGGAAGCAATTAAGAGCCAGAAATAATGACTTTAGTGCCAGGAATCTGACTTATACTGTGTTTTGAAATAATTTTTTACCAGGTTATTTGCATGATAGATTTGTAGATAACATGGAACGTATAAATTTTATCTTGTGGAAATTTTAAACATATCTAAAGTTTGTATTTATCCATATAATAGCAAAAGATTTCTTCGTATCCAGATTCAATCATTATTACTTTCTGTTATACGTAGCGGAACCTAAAGCATAGAGCTCAAGATTTTGACAAATCTTTACGATTGATACCTCCCAGAGCTCGAAAAATACCTTTTTAGAAAATGTATGTTTGTCTGTGACAAAAACACCTTCCGGTTAGCCTATCCAGCTGTTCAAATATAAAGTTACATGACAATTATAAAATGAAGAGAAGTATATAGTCAAAATCCGTTACACAGATTCCATATTTATACTTGTAATGCTATTTGAAAAATGTTGAGCCAGTTAAAAAAAATGGTTGACTGTGGGTCTGTACATACCGGAAGATGAAAAAACGACAATGTGAAAAAGCACTGACTTTTGTGACAACAGTTTGCAGTTTTTGTGAAATTTTTTGTTTCAATCGATTAGAAAAGAAAACATAACTTAAATACTAATTCAATTTTTGGATGACATTGTAGCATTCCAGGGACTAATTGCCAAATAATCCGCCAAGAATGGAACAGTGGGCTCGGTAAAAATGCCAAAAGTTAATATTCATAACTATTTTAGCCTAATGCCATACCAGTATTCTCTTTTTTATTTGAGAATATGAGAGAGGAGCAACCATTTCCCTTGGATTTTAATTTTAATAATTTATCCATTCAGTTTTTTTCACTTGAGAATATTTTAAATACAAATCTTTTCTTTCGTTTGCTTTTTCGTACTTTATTATTTAAAAAATAATGTTGCATAAAATACAGTATCGTTTCTGATGCATTTTCATTGCCAGTATCCAGTCTGTTTATCATATTGAAGCATATTCAGTTACAGCTTACAGCGCATTATTCAACTTTTATAAGCTAACAATGCGTTGTAGAAAATGAGTTATTTTACAGCTTACGGACTTAATGACTAAAGAAAAAAAATAATTAAAAAAAAAAAAACGTTTTTTTTTTCCAAAAATAATTATTGTAGTATAGTTATTAATGATGGAAATTTTAGTAAAAAGAAATCTTTAAAAAATCAGTATTTGAGTTTACTTTATAACAGTCTATTTTATACATTATTAAATATTCTTTAACTACACCTTCTTGTAACATTATATGTTGTTTTTTTGTCATTGCCAATTTTTATCCTGACTGTTTAAATGGGAATGTATTTCTCTTCTAATTTAAATATGTTAAAAATCCATTTCGAAATATTTTTGGTATTTTTTTTATGTCCATAATTTCTTTTCTGCGTATATTCGTTCAACATATCCGTCTAATAAATGATTATTGCAAAACTGTGTTCTATTTTGAAGCACTATTGAAAGCATATAATGAATAAACATATATGGCAAATATTAAATCATATTAGTATGCCATAAGCAAAATCAAATAAATACAATTTCTGCAATATGTTAAAAGTATTAGAAAGTAATGTCTGTGAAAATACATAAACTCATAAACAGAAATCTATTAGTGTAATTATTTTTAAAATTCCATTATATTTATGGAAATTTATAAATGGAAATATTTTTATTTTCTGCTTTATGAATTGAGCCGAAAATATTGTGGCAGTAATAAAATTTGAATTTAATTGATGAATTTTCATGTTTCAGAATTCTTTGAGTGGAAAAACCTATTTTTGAAATTATGTATGTCATCTTCAAAACAAAATGACGCGAGACAACTTTGAGCTATACAGAAGAAACGTTTCTCGTAGTCTTTAAATCAAATTTTCAGAATGTTTTTATCAAAATTCGAATGCAATCCATTTAGCAAAAGTTTGGCTGTCTTTATAAAAGTTAATACAATAACTACAAATTTAAAAAATAGATAAATAAAAATTTGGTATAAACATTTTACATTTTGAATGTAGATATATTTAGTACAATCCCGAGTATTCGGCCTAATGTGGCAGATGTAGGTCGGATAACAAAAATATTGGATAGGCTGGAGTTCTGTGAGTTTACTTCCTTTCCTACCAATGAAAGAAGGCAACTTTTTAAAAAACCCAAAGTCACTGCAATAATACATTTTTTTTTTTTTTTTTACTTATTGAGTTTTAAACTTCACATTTATCTCAAGCCTCGCAGAATGTGACCGCTTCTCAGTGAATTTTAGAAACTGTTGCTGGTTTTTGCTGTTACTCTAGAGTCTAGTCGCTGCATAGCATGTAATTTCGTCCCCGTACTCACTACAACTTTCTTTCGATTGTCACCCATTTTAAAATTTTCACAATAGTACACTTAAAAAGCAATAACTATTCCCCTAAAACAATATCCGACTATTGTACTTAGTATATATTTATAATTGATAGCGTAAACCATTGAACAACAATCAAGAATGTCGGTAACAACTGAACAATTAAGAATAGTGGCAACAATTGAACAGCAATCAAGAACAGCGACAACAATAGGACATTAGCAAAACAACGAGAAACAAACATTGCGCTGCTCTTTTCTTGTCACAATTTGTATTTTGTACATGGCACACATTTGTATTTTGTACATGACACACATTTGTATTTTGTATATGACACGCATTAGTATTTTGAACATGACACACATTAGTAATTTGAACATGACACACATTTGTATTTTGTACATGACACTCATTTGTATTTTGTACTACTAAGGAAGATCTTAGCAGAGGCCCACTTCTAATGTCTTGGCGTTATTGCAAATGCAAGGCTTTGTCTTCCTCATTTTATTATGACAAAAGAAAACTACGCTGGATAGTACGACCTCGAACCGGATACAAAACTGTATTGTATATCAAGGTTGGAGCTAATTCGTCAAACAGTTGATACTTGCCAATAAGTATATAAGTTTGAAATCCCAAATACAAAATGGCTTAAATGTATGGAATTTGATTTGTCGTTTGGGTACACATAATAGTATATTGAATTTTGCTCCAATATATTATTCATATTATATTATATTATTCCAAAACACACATTCGGTTTTATGGCACTTGCGTGATAATGAGGAATGAAGTACTTGTCCTCATTCCAAATTTCTAGTTTGATTTATTATATCCGTTTAGGGAATGCGGATAAAAATAGACGTATATTTAATATAAAATGTGTACGAAAATTTCTGGGTATTATTTCTACAAGATATATTAACAATTTTTGATTGTGACATAAATATAATAAAATAATATACCATTACAGCATTAAATAATTGTCTTTAAATAAAATGTGTATTTTGAAAACTAAAACTAATTTCAGTATTTATTATTTGAGGAAATTACTTATTGCACGATTTTTTAAATCTGATTGAAGAAAATAATGAATGGTGGTTAAACAGTTAAGAATAAAATACTTAGTCATTTTATCAGATATAGATAATAGAAAGATTTTAAATATAGTAGCTTAATTTTGTTACATAATATTATTTTTACAATATAGATTTGCAAATCTTCCTTAAATTACTACAACATCTTTAACATAATGAAATGGGTCAAATTATATATAATTATGCTTTTTTAAATTAATTTAAATATTCTAAAATTTAGTTATTTTGTGTTTAATGTTATTTTGTGTCTTTGCTATTAATTTGATGTTTCTCTTTTGCCTTAATTTCCGGGGGATTTTTGGGTCACGAGGTGTCACATACTTTTGACCATTGTCCACCGATACCTCACAGAAAAAATTCCTTATTTTGAATCCTTGCCTGAGGGTGACCCTTGAGAAAGTCTTCAGGCCGGATTCTTTTTAAATTTTAAATTTAAATTTTGGTCTTGTTCGACTCCGAGATAGTTTTAAGTTAAGTTTCCATAATTAGTTTCGTTTTCTCTTATATTGCTAATTTATGTATATATATATATATATATATATATATATATATATATGTGTGTGTGTGTGTGTGTGTGAAGGTTGGGAAAACTAGAAATAAAGTATTTTATTTAAAGGAAAAAATAGAAAAGACTTACACCATTCTCGTCCAAAAAACATGAAATGATTAAATTAATGGCTGCCATTAGCTTTCGTATCTAAAATCAGCTATCATATCCAACTAGCCCAATACGTTAAACGCAACTTTCTGGTAAAAGATTGATGACATCTTCCAGAATTTATGTCACCTAAGTCACAGGCGCTTAAAGATATACTACATGAACAATTAACTTCCATTTCTGCCAGGTCTCTGATTACTGTTATTACCTGGCATATTAAGGTCACCTTTAATGTTTATTGCAGGCATTATTTATCAGAAGGGTAGAAACACCATCATAAAATCTTATAATAGGGGAGAAGCTATTTAGTCTGTTAAATGTTTTTGTGAAAGGAAGAAGTCTATTCCTAAGTAATAGAATATCAAAAATAAGATGTTTAATTCGGTGATATGGGGAAAAAATTCCGGTTTAGCAAAGAAATCATTCTGTGTTTAAAAAATTTTGAACGTTTTGTTTTAGAGAAAATGAGTATTAAATTCTCTTAAGAGTAGAGTATGAATTTTTCTATAAGTTCAAGAAAATTTTGTGTGTGAAATATACGGTGTAACAAAGGAATTGGTTTGAATTCCATTACAATGATAAAAATGCATGATTAAAAACTTTCATAAAATGAATAAGAAATGCTATAAATAAAATATTTAAATTTAAAAGTGCTGTAAAAATAATTCCTTTACTTTTGAACTACATTTACCTTTATATTTAGTAAGACGAATATAAAAGTTTTTGTGTCATATCAATGATCGAATATGCACAAATTTGGAAAGCTTTAATAATTTAGAAAGCTTCAATAAAATGCTCACTATTTAGAGAAAACGATCGATTATTAATAATTAAGTAATACTAAAATCCATCTTATCGTCATATAATCATCTTAAATAGCATGGGAAGTTCCACTGAAAAATTTTCTTTTATTCATAAGGTGTAACACATTTTTTTCTTAATATTTTGTGCTGCAATTTTATCTTTAAAAAGCAGTCTCTGAATTTAAGGTTAACATTCCATTGAGGAAGCTGCTTTCGTTTATGAAATAATGTTTTGTGATAGCCACATTAAACTGTAGATAAACTCATGGATGCAGAAAACTATTCGAAAATGAAAAATATGAAAATTAAATTTGCTTTATTATCAATTATGATATTAATTTTAAAAAGTTGATTTATTCTTTGCGTGAGACATTTAATAAGTGGTAAGTTATTCAATAAAGATATGTTTTGCTACTAAAATGAATTTCTTAATAAATTATCATTGCTTGGAGTTTGGTTACATTCTGGTTTGATGCCTGCCGCAATACTTAAAATAAGCTTATTTTGAAAAAAGACAGCATTTTTGCATTAACAAAAGTCTAGGTACTTATATTGACAATATAATAGTGATTATTGTCCAAAAATGTCACGTTTATTGATACGCTTGAATAATTGTTATTAAATATGATTATTATTAATTATGATTACGTATTAGGTTTTTAAATAGGATTATGAATAAAATGTTATTAAATTTAATGATATGCAAATTAATTTAAATAGTAAATAATATATTAAAAAAAACTGATGATGTATTTGTTGCTTTTTATGAAATTTACCAATTGTAATCGAAATTTCAAAAACTCATCAGAAAATGTCTTAATCCAAAATGCACTAAAAACAGCAGACGTTTTTTCAATCAATATAATTGGGAAACCAAACGATAATTCCTTAATTTGTTTTCTAAAATGTCATTTTTGCATTAATTTGAAATAATAATAATTGTAAACAATTTCGAAGACAATGACTTAAGTTATAAGGAATTAATCCATCTTTGTATTCTACTTTTAAGATGGATTTTTTTGATTTGCTCTAACTATGCATAAAATTTCAAATATCCTGAACTTTTTTGTAACAATTCTCCCCAGAATGGTTTAAGTATGTATCAAATATAAGTTTCAAGTTTGCGAAGAAATTTTGAAAATTTTATTCGAATGCATGATAGAATTCTATAGTATTTTCTCAGATTTTAAATGATCCTCAATAGTTCTTTGCCATGTTTATATAAAATATTTAAAAACCGTACGTTAGACGAAGGTTGTTTCTTTTTTCTCTTCTTTGAAACTTTGAAACGAATTTCTTTGAAATATTATACATTTTTGAAAGCAAGCAAGCGTCTAGACGTCAGAATAAAAAGAAATACTTAAAAATATTTCTACGATATAAAATCAGGATACTTTATAAATCAAGGTATATGGGATATAAGCTAAGCGAGCCACTGTTCAAAGAATATAATCATTTATTAAAAGTATATATAAGATATGTGGTTATATTCAAAATAAATTTTTTTAGAAAGACGCTATAAATTATTAAAAGTGCAATTAAATATTTATCTTTTTTAATGTTTTTCTGTAAAAATAGATTGAAACTAGTAATAATGATCACCCTAAATTGGCTCGTTATTCTCTAACAAATGTACTTAGACCTTATTAAACGCATATTTTTACTGAAAAGTTGTTACAAAAGAGTCTATTGCGACCTCGTTATCTACAGCGATTACTCGTTTAAATTGGGTTAGTACACAAGCACCAAAACACCTAAATGTGTTTTTTAGATTTTTTTGTAGGAGTTAGGATTTATGGATAGGATTTACAAAAGGACATACCAAATTTCATTTGTTTAAGTTGTTTTATTTTCCAGTTATCGCATATACAATTTTTTTTAAAGTACAAACAGATAAACGGTCAAGGTACTTATGCCATTTCTAAATAATGATAAAACATTGTAGGGTAACACTATATCAAAATTAAAAATAATACTATTTTGCATTTTTATTCATTTTACATAAGGAAATTTTGACATAATTTTGATTTTGGAAAATTTAATTGAAGTATCCAATAACTTTAAAACATAAATCATGGAGACAAAAAAAAAAAAAAAAAAAAAAAAAAAAAAAAAAAAACGTTTCAAAAATGTTGCAAGCTGGTAAAGAAAATGAATGCAGAAACAAGAATCAAATGGTTTTATAATTAAAACTTTCAGAAAATAATAACTGAAATTTTGTTGCCGAAAAAAAAAAGGTTTCATGTATTTATCAACACTATAGGATTCGGCATTCGAGAATAAGAGAATCTGAAAACCATCTTTAAGTAAAAACAATTTAAAGTTTAAATTTACAGCTTTATCTATTAGATAAACTAGTTTTAAATCCGAAATGATTACAAGAATTTTGTATCTGTGTTGCAATTTATTTATTTTTTCAATAAATAATTACACATTTTAGAAATTTTTATTAAATTCGAGGAACTGAAAGTTGTTTTTTAGTAAAAGTTTTCACCATTAACTTCAATCCACAATTCTTTTTTTCGATATATTCCAATAAGAAATAAAAAAGCAGAAATACTGATTTCTCATTCTTTAAATTTAGTTACACTATAAACACTGAAATTTAGCATGACATTTTCAAGGAAGACTTACTCACCATTACAAAATATTTGCTTCTACCTAAACATCATTTTGTACTTCAATATATATTTGTATCAATAACGAATTTCAATTTGCAATTTCCTAAATAACTATTGTCTCTTTTTAAATCCATAAATTCATACAGTATTTTGTGAATATTTTTAGTTTTTAATAAATCCGAGTTTAGAAAATAATATCTTATCCACCAGAAGAAAAAAAACTATTGTCGGTATGAAATAATATTTCTTCAAACTAATACACAAAGGGTGAATTTGAGATTTTAAATTTTCTTATTAGTTTTGAATTCGTCTTTTTATTAGTAACATTTTTAAAAGTCTAAATTTTAACTTTTATAATACAAATTTCAGAGTGGATTTGAGGAAAACAATCTTAATTACAAATGGAAATGGTATATCTGTATTTTATTAAATGCTAATTTTAAACTGCTGCAGATAATCAAAGCGTTCTATTAAATATAGCATTTTCTGACAAATTCTGTTACTACACTATTCCTAATAACATTAAGAGAAATCTTTAAATAATGTAATATTTACGAATGTTTATCAGACATGTTTTATGTATCCAGTGACAAATGCGCAGGATTGTTCGTGACGTTTGGATATTATCGCAATAAGGATAATTTATCTAGGGTTAAAACTCAATTGTAAATATGATTATTCTCTTTCCTTAATATCAATGAAAGTTTTGTGTGCTTATTAAATTTGAGTTTTGCTATGTTTTACAAAATCCCTGTAAGCAATAATGAAACATGTTGCATTGGTGGAAATTCATATTTTAAAGTTTCTTACAAACAACTAAATTCATCAATCATTGAAAAATGTATCAAATCCAATCAGCTTCGTCCCAATGATGGACAATCCGAAAACAAATTTTATAGTGAAGAAGGAAACAGATTTGTTAGAGAATGTTTGCACATTATGTTGATGAAAACCCTCTTACATAAACGAAATATGTAATATTTTCTATTAAAAAAATCTAAATAATGGAACTCGAGAAAGCCATGATATTAATAATAAATTAATGATTTTGATTACATTTACATTCATTTAAGAAACACTGTAAATAAAGTAGCAAATCATTTTTTATTATAATCAGATAATAACTTATGATCTGGCATTTCTATATCGAAGCCTGTAATCCACGAAAGTGAAATATATGTCAAAGACTGATTTGAATTGAATCATGGCTGTTTATATAGCAATTTTTAGTGAAATCATATTTTAAATCTGGTATTCTTTTATATGAGAGCAAAAATGATAGCACCAAATCACCAAGGTGAAAGCAACTTAGAAACGTATTAATTGCTTAATTCATAAGTATCTTTATTTAATAATATGCGTGATAAAATAAGGATATCTCTAAATTAATTCTAATTTCCCTCTTCTAATTTAATATTTCAAAAAATTGTTTAGCATATTTCATAACAAAGGATTTAGTTTATATCTTTGGGATAGTATATTGTTCATTGATACAATAGATATGATGAAACTGACAAAATATTTGCCATCAAATTCATCTTTCATCTTTCACCGTGCATTTAAAATTTTTGAAGATTAGTTAATAATAAAAGAAAGATTAAAATTTAATAAAGATTAGAATTAAGAATAATAAATGGAAAACCTAATTTCTATTCCCAAAATAGACTTAGAAGTAAAACATTCTTGACACTCAAATATGTTAAAGAATTGAGTTTCACTCTTCAGCATTTGGATATTGGATATTGGAATTTCCCAACTTTAAATGATCTATCTCGATTTCAAAAGCCCTGAAATTAAAGACATCCGAAAAATGCCATTCTAAAACTTAGAAGAAGATCTTTTAGAAGATTTAAAACTTATCGTTTATTGCCAGTTCAATGTAGCTTTTGATCGGTTGGAAACAATACGTTTCATAATTTGATCGTTTTGGTAACACACAAAAGTTATTTTTTTTCTTTAAAATATAAACATGTCAGGAATATTTTCTTATGTATGGCTAATAGGACATGAGTGTTGTTTAAAAATTCAGATTCCCCAAATTCTTCGATATATCATTGCTTAACAACAGGGAAAAAATTGTTTCTTCATGATATTTCAAGATCTTATTTGGTGTAAAGTATACGTTTATCGTACCATAACAGTACTCAAAAACTTTCTTGCATGATAATTCTGTAAAAACAATACTGGATAATTTTCAATATTGCTTATTCATTTTACTTTAAGTTATATATATATATTTAAATTCATGGGTGTAAAACTCTGCATATGGCAACACAATAGAGATGCTAATAATGTCTGTCACACTATTTTATCTGAGGCATATTTTAAATATAAAATGTTCTTTAAAAGACTTTTCCTTAAGAAAATAATAATTTTGATAAAATATTGAGCAAATTCTAAAATATTTATATAAATATCTTAGATTAATAATTCAAATGAATAGCTATGATTGTTCATTCAGATTAACTATGATTCAAATGCCCATGTAATATATAAATTAAGCAATAGAAAATTGAAATGCAAGTAGTTTCAAACTCTAAATTTTTTTATTATGTATATCCATTTATGATACACGAAGAAATTTGAAAACTGTATTTAAATGTATTTTAATCTGATTTATTAAATTTTGCTTTTAGGTTAATATTTTTGCTGTGAATAATAACATTTATGATAAAAAGAAATAAAAAAAATTGTTATTGCAATTTTTTAAATTTATATTTATATTATTTTGCTTAGTGACTTTCTATTTCTCTTCTAGAAATAGAAAGAGCTTTGAATTTATTCACTATTCTAAAAGATTAAGCTGAAGTAAAAGAAGAAGTAAAATTCATAGGAATAAAAGAATTTTAAAGGATTTAGTGGAGAAAATAATTTAAAACTATAACAATTTATATCTAGAAAGCTCAATGAATTTCACTTAGATATAAAAATTATTTCTTTATTGTACTAAACACATTCATTATCATTATAAAAATCTAAATGTACTACCAATATTCTTATCAAAGTATGAAAAATATTCCTTGCCTTGGAAAGTGTCCTCATTATGTGAATATATATCTCTGCTCCAAACCCTCTTTATAACAGCATGTGATCTTCTAAATTAATTTTAGAAATAATTACACAGAACAACTAAATAAAAACTAGTAGATGGTTTAATTTCAAGGATAAAATGATGAAAGTTTCATATTATGTCTTTTGTGTCCGTTTATCTAAAGCAAATTTAACAGAAACTTCTTACTTTTTAAAATATTTAAATGCTTTTAACTAACCTTGTATTCGAAATGAAATAGTAACGAAAGGAGCTTAATTAAACAACATATATACATATATATTTTACTTAATTCGGTTGAAAAACTAGACTTTTTACTTCCACACTTAAAATATGGAATTCTATAATTTATTTTCATTCATTTCCGAAAATGCAGAAATTCTTTTAAATATTTTTTGTGAGATTACAACATACATATTTATAAATATTTACACTTCAATCATCAGTTAATCCTTTGGTTTTATTTAGTTATTAAAATATTGCGATCTAATAATAATATAATTGATAAAATATGATGGATGATATGTGATTTTATATTAATATTCAGCCTGTTACACTGTATTTATCTGTATGACCCCAAATAAAATATATACTTTCATAAAAAATGTATCAAAAACTATTTTTATGAAACTTTTTGATATTTTTGGGGAATTATATAAATACCTATTGCTACAGGCATTTCGTAGGAATATTTTTTCAATTCTTACCATATATATATATATATATATATATATATATATATATATATTAATTAACAAAATAAGATAACCTAATCAAAATAATCAATAGAAAA
>JAPMOQ010045390.1:4068880-4091617 GCA_026543055.1 Argiope trifasciata
AATTTAATAAAATTAAAACAATTTGTAATAACAAAATTTCTTTTATAAAAGCAACAAATAGTTTTATTAAAAATTTAAACAATAATGATTTTCCCCAAAACTACTGTAATATCAATATTTTAATAAAAAAAGAAATAATGAAATATTAGTGAAATAGATGGCGCTAAAAAATCACATTTATGTTTAGTTGCACGGTGTTGTTGTTGTTGATAAGGAATGGCGGATACAAGCGGACAGGTCAGCGAGCTAATTTTCTTAATTTTGTCATTAATTATGATCTTTCTTATGTGGTTTTACCTTTTGTATATATATTCGTTTCATTTGTTGATGTTTTGCCTTGTTTTTGTCTTTTGCTGTTGGAATTGGTATGTCTCTTTTGCTTTCATCTTCGGGGGATTTTCGGGCAACGAGGCATCAGTACTTTTGGCCATTGTCCATCGACGCCTCACAGAAAAAATCCCTGATTAAGAATCCTTGCTTGAAAGTGGCTCCTGACGAAGTTTTCAGGCCGGATTCCTTTTTTATTGACTATTTTTTACTGACTATTTTTTTCTATTGATTTTTCTACTGATTATTTTGATTAGGTTATCTTATTTTGTTAATTAATTTATATTCATTTTCATTTTAGTTGTAGCTGCATTTGTGCTCTCTAAATACAATGATTGATTTAAAAACTTTTAATTCTTTTAACTTGTTTAATCAGTAATGATTTTTAGTTCCGGTTCCGGTTTGGTTTCGTTGCCGTAGTTACTTCTGTTTCGTTTAAATAACTCTTTGAATATAGTATTGTAGATTTATTTCATTATTTGGTTCTTATTCATTTACATTTCATTATTTGGTTCTTATTCATTTACCTTTCATTTTGTGAACTTTTGAGTGTAATTCTGAATTGAGTTTTAATTTCGATTTCGACCTAGTTGGTTTCATTTTAATTTTGTTGATCAAGAAATGGATTTTGATTGTTTTAATAATTTTATGATTGTATATATATATATATATATATATATTCATGCATGTTTACTTCCGTTTGGTATTAAGGAATAAAAGGGAAAAGAATGACAATAGTTTCTTTATCCGTTTTAGGAACCTGTTTCGTTGACGAATGTGTCTGGTGTGGTGAGTAGTTTTGCCTTTTTAAAACATAATTGTTATATATTTCAAATATATAAGTGATATATATTTGAAGCGTGATAAAGGAATACACTTTATCACGCTTCAAATATCCATAATTCCAAATATTATAAACTATTGAACAGTGATAAAATGTAAGACCTATTTATAGTTTTATTCTTATATATTTAGCAATCATTTGTTATGAAAATAAAATATTGTGCAAATATAAGTATGAAAGATTATTGGAACAAAACTGCACTGACTTTAATGAAATATTATTCTCAACATAATAAAAGATCCATTAGTTATTTTTCAAAATACTGAAAAACAAAACCTAGAGGGGATGCTTTATTTATACCTTCAGATGTAGATATTCTCATGAAGGAAACAGCAAGGAACCAGATCCATACTTCATCTGCCAAGTCAATCTCTGAGGATTGCCCCGAGGCTCTGACCAAGCTCAATGATAATAAAATATCAAGAGTTCCACAGTTCCCCACAACTTTGATGGACCATTAACTCTGTAGGGGAGGAAATGGAATTAATTGGAGAGGAAATCTAATGCATATTCAAGCGATGTCAATCCAAGTGGTTTCCTTTATCACTTCCAAGCTTCTTCTTAGACAAGACTACTTAAAGTTTGACTATCGATCTGTTAATCTCCGATTCATTTTATTTTGGAAAATGGAAAATTAAATGACATGACTAAGCAATTAAAGCTGAAATCGCTTTCATTTTAATGCTTGGTTATTTCATCTTTAAATATTTCTTTATTCTACATAATTGGAAGCTGAAATTGCTAAATATTGCAATATAAAATTAATCTTAACTTTTTAAAATATTTAATCATATATTACTTCTAAATATAACACAAATATTTGGCAAACTTTTACCAATGATTTAATGATAAATACATTTATCTTTTAACTTTTTATTTCAATTTATTGTTTAATATATATAAAAAATTATTCTGGTGAACAAAATGAAGGCATTTATCTTAAATTTTTCAAAATGTTTATTGAAGGATAAAGAAATATTAAATAGACGTCGAGAATGCATTCTTTATTTTTACAAAAAATAATAATAAACAGCTTTTTTTACACTAGAGAAGATTCATAGTTGCCACGTGGTAAGGCCTTGAGAACCGGAGAACCGCCATAGAAGCGTTTTTGGTGTATATTAAATCCATGGGTGCCAAATGTCCACTGGCTTGTGGGGAAATCTTAGAAACGGACTCCCAGTTGAGTATTGCCCTAGTCATCTAACCGCATCCCCATCAGGATACAAGATCCGTCCCAAAATAGCTTTAGTGCCGCTTTAAATGTGAATGCAACTAAACTAAGACACTACAGTAGATGTATTGAATTATTATTTAATGCTTAGCGTGGTTCTATCTGGAGATACTTAAGAGTTTGGAAAATAGAATTTTTACATGTTTAATATGCATGGTCTCCCACACCTAAAATCAAGATTGAAATATTATCTTATTGATTAACGCCGTAATATATTTTGTAGGGAGTGGAGGTATATATTCTGAAGTTGATCTTAGATCATATTCACATTTCAGTCTTTCAAATACGTCTCTCGACCAGAAATGGCAGGGACTTGATTACTTTTCATTGTATCCAAATTTAAGGTTTGACTGCCTCATTTAAAAATAGTATGAGTGCATATTACTCTATTTGTATATTTTCTTTGATAAAATAACAGTGATATGAAATTTGCTGCCTTAATCTTGTCTTTTAAAAGTTTTTAAGTTCGATATAAAGTATGTCCTTTATTCTTGAATGTTCAGCACAAATGAGAAAATTAATTTAAGAAATGAACATGTGTAAAACATATGTATAATTATCTGCTAAAAAAGTCCTTATTGATATTTTATATTGAAAATTTCATTTGCTTTTGCAATAATTCATAATATTTCATCTTATTGTATGAACTCAAATATACAGCTTCAGTATTTCATTATTTATAAAATACTCTTTTTTTTAAAATCAAGCCTTTTCTTCAATCAACATTTATAAAACGAAATTTTTAGTTAGAATGTAATAATTATTTAAATAATAACGACAAAAGAATATTTAGCCTATAACAATTAAAATTCTTCATATATATTGGATTGCATTTTTAAAATTTAACAGTTGCAGGCAGATATAATATTTTCCTAATAATAATTAGAATTTTTTTTAAAATTATATGTGAAGGCTTATAGTATAGGAGCATCCAATGCCGCATGAAAAAAATATTCTGAGCAATTATGTTTTCTCTACAAATCTTTTTTCATCAACTTTAGAGCACATTAACATTATTTTAATATATGTTGATAGCATACTGACAGACCGTTTATTCGAGTTCGCTTATGGTACCGAAAAACATTTCGTTTCTTGAAATTCACTTTCGCTAAACTCTGAGCAACCAAATATATTACATTTCAATTTATCATTCCTTATTTTATTAAAGGAAGGAATTGAGCAGCTTGAAAATATTCAGCAGAAAGAACAAATTTATGTTTTTATTTTGAGAATTATTGCATTTTATAAAAACAAAAGAAATATTATATTTAGTTCTGAATCAAATAAATTTTAAAATTAGTTGGTCTGCTTTCAATAGTATTAATTCAAGATATTGTTTTTTTCTGAATACATTTATAAACCAATTTCTTCATCGACTCGTATTTGAATCCTTATATATTGGCATAAATAAACTCTTGGGATCAATGATAAAAGATTTTAATTTTGTAAAAATAATAAAAATAACAATTTATTATGGATAAAATATGAAAAAAAAATTGAAGAAAAATAATTTTATGAGCAATGCAGAGTTAAAAATGTTTTTTTTTTTTTTACTCATACTGAATTTTATTTATTTCTGAAATAAAAACTTTGTTTTCGAGAGAATGCAAACTTCTCTTTAGATTATAAATTGAAATCCAAATTGAAGTACAACAATAAACAAATGCTGGTATTTCTTGGGAATATTGCAAATAAAGTTAATACATATAATTGGAAACAAAGTTGCAAGAATATGATACGATTGTGATGAGAGACTTAATCTAATAATATAATACGATTAATGGTTGCCAAGTCGAAAATCACCCCAGAATTAATAAACTCCGGTAAACTTGGGGGTCTGGGGTTTTTGGCCACGAGGAATCGATTGGCTCCGGTTTTGAAGCGCTACGGTCGAGTAGTTCGGAGTTGCAGATAGGATATTTTCAAACTTTATTAGTTCGCCATAATGGCTACTTAAATTTTCATGCGGTAACGTGCTTTCATCTATAGCCAATATGGCGAACTAATAAAGTTTTATGTTTATGCTGTTATAGGTTTATAATACGTTTCTTATGTATATATATATATGTTTGGTTATTCTAAATAAATTTGTCACAAATATTGAACTTCATCACACTTCAATCTTTACCTTTACTTTACCTTTGTATAGAATAGTTCCCTTTCCAAATTCTAACTTTGTTTAGAATAGTTTACAATGGTGCACTTTAACCGGTTATCTTTTCACCAATGGTTTCACAAATTTTCTTATGGCATGTATTGTTTTGATAAATCACAATTGAAAATTTAAATCTTCGAGTTAGCTTCGATACATGTTTTCTCAGAGCGGAGCTCGGTCACCCGCTGGTAAGATAAACATGAAAGTCAGATTTACTACACTGGATTTTATATTTTACCATTTTCAAATAAACCTTAATAATCTTAATAATCTTTAAAGTGTACATATAAAATATGAGTTGGAGAGAACTGCAGAATTTTAATATTTCCATACCATGAATATTTGTTTATTAAAAATCTACAGCCTTTGAGGAAATTAATTTTGACAAACTCAATTTTAGTTAAATTTCATCATTTCTGTGGAATTTTCTGTCTCAAATCTGTTTCAACTGCATTTTGTTACAAAAAAAGTGTTGTTATTTACTAGTCTAATCTTGTTTGACTATGTAATCATCACATGTTGAGCATTTGACCATCAATTGTGTTTGAGATGCTCTAAGAAGAGGTCGACTGTGCAAATAGTCCTGTTCTAATGCATGTTAAAAATGTATATCCTTCCCAGGAAAAAGACTAGATTTGGTACCCTCAATCAGCATACTTCAAAGCCAGTAGGGGCTGATGCTGCAGCAGTTGAAGCTGGAAAATCATGTGTTTCTATGATAGCTAATCAGCAACTTCAGTTTCGAACAGCTTCTCCAAAATAAAAGATTAAATAGGGATATAAACACAATAGAACACTTCTGAGAGACAAATTTCTAGTACAAAATAATAAAATACGTTCTCGCAAAATAATAATTAGAATTATTAGCTTTTGATGTTAGTGTTGAATCATCAACAGTATAGCGAAGGCTTATCGAAGCATGAAGATGGGCAAGAACATCAATCATAAAACACCTGTAATGAAGCGAAAATGTTTGAATAGTGCCAGTAATTATCACTCTTGGACTGATAAAGAATGGAATAACGTTGTATTCGATGATAAAACATTTTTTAAAGGGTATCAATCAACATTTGTCAGACAAAGTGCTCGAGATCCACAGAGAGCGACATCTTAATTAAACAGTTTTCATCCTCAGAAGCAGATGTTTCGGGGCTATTTTACATCTGGAGGACCTGATAGATTAGAACCAACTGAAAGGATAATGAACTCTAAAAAAATTAAATACTTGAAGAAAAAATTGTGCATTTGATGAAAATGTTTGCTGGTCCTGGTGTCTTTCAACAAGATCTTGTTCCATAACATAATTTCAAGCTGTCAAAAAAAGATTTAAAAAATGACATTATCAGTTTTGGATTGTTTTAGTAATTCTTAGAGATGTAAATAGCATCAAAAATTTCTGGAGCATTGTGAAGAGACATGCGAATAACATCGACTGTTGTACTAAGAGAAATATGATTGAGAATATTATGAAATTTCGATATATCAAAAATATATGCTATAAATCCATAGAATCAATGCTAAAACATGTACAAAATCCCATTAAAGCTAGAGGAGGACATATTTACTACTAGATTATTATACCATGCACGTAAGTATCCTATACTAACAATATAGGTGAAACTTTTTGCCTTTGCCCCCAACTAATTTGCACAGTATTGCATATTCTTTGGCAACCAGATTAAAGAGCTGAATGCATTTGTTTAAATTAAATATTTCATTCACTTATTGGTATAATAAATAGTCTTTGAACATTAAATACAACCTATTTTAGAGTCGTATTATTTTATAAACTTTACAATTGCCCTTTTTTATTATGTGCATAAACATCTCTAATGAAATCGGGCCTATGATATCATAAGATTTTAATCCAGAGGAAATGGCTTCTCTGAATGTCACTCGCATGCTCACAAAAAAGTATATTTTTTTGTTTTTCATGGTAAGCCATTGGATGATAATAGTTACAAATAAGCCTGTTGCAGTGCGAATTTTGGCTGTCTTTTTTAGAGAATATTGTTAGTAAAAATAGATTAGAAAACAGAATGTTTATTTTGCATGCATTTTTTCAAATAGATTAAAATCGAAATTCCCACAGAGCTACAGTTTTAATATCAAAATCACATATTCAATGCCATGTATTTTTATGTTTTTGTTTTTGAATTATCAATTTACATGCTTATGAAAATACAGATCAACTGGCAACCTTTTGCCAGAATTCGCTTCACATTTGTTAAAGATCTATATTTTAGAAATATTTGAAAGAATTTTATTTACCTATTTCTTATCGTTTTGTAGTAATCTTGTTAACTCATATTCGGCAGCCAGATATGTAGATTTTTTAATGGAATTCTTTTAAAATTTAATAGAAATAAAGAATGTAGACTATTAACGAATTGTACTGTTTCTACCTCTTTTTTTATCTTATCGTCTTGACATTATTTACTTTTTCGCCATTGACAAATAGGCATAATTCGAAAAATATTTTGAATTTATAGATAGTTGGAATGCGGAGATTTATTACAATTTTGAGATCGAATTTTTTTAAGACTCAACAATTTCCTTTATATATTTCATATATTAGAAAATAAAAATGTAATTGAATTAATATGATCCGTCCTTTGATTTTCCGACAATGAAAAAGTTATTAGTTATTTGATGAAATAAAGAAAATAAATTGAGTATGATTGTAGTACAAAATAATTTTTTAAACTTTGAAATTCTTAAATAATTATATGGTAACTAAAATAATATGATTTTTAAATTCTGCATTTTAAATTTGCTCAAATTTTTAATACAATAAAAATTCTGGAAATTATTGCAGAAAAATGACATGATTTTGCATAAGCATGAATTTATATCGATTGTAATTAAAGTTAATAAATATTTGTTGTAACATTTTCGCTACCAAAAATAATTTTCTAGATTTGTCTAGAGAACTATTTTTGGTTGCTAAAATTTTGATTTAAAAACTGGTCTTAAACCCATTTAAATCGTATTTAGAATCAAGTATATAACGCTAAAATAACAATTATTGTTATAACATTTCTACCCAAAACTTAAAATAATTTCCAGAATAATCGGTAATTTTGTGCCTTTACATTAACTGTAATTTGCGAGAAGAGAAGCATAAAGTTAAATACCTTTTAAAACAACATTCAGCTTTATAATTAATTCTTGGATTTCAACTCGACACTTTTTTAAAAAATGAAATTTTCATTAAAAACTTTTAGTAGATTTGAATTACAACCCAATTTATTAAAGAGTCTTATGTCTAGTAACTCTTTCTGTAATTATTGCTTATTTTTGTGATCGTCTTGGATTGTTAATTTTTGTAAATTATAGATTTTCCTGGTTTAACATATCAACTATTTTTTTATAGGAAAAGTGTATTGGTACGGATTTTCCTATTCTTCTACCTACTGATCCCTCGGGTTCATTCACTTGTATAGTGTGTGTGTATGGTGTAGGAGATAAGCACACGATGATCAGTCTTTCAGTAGAAAAACGCAGCGACGATGTTTACAGGACCAAGATATGACAGCACAAAGATGACAAATATTTACAGCACAACAACTACGAACAGAATACAACTATAAACAGCTGAGACGAACTCAAATAACAGCATACAGCAGTACTCAAAAGCACAGTAGACCGCACGTAGAAATTCCGTAGTGACAACATCCACAGCACACAAGGTAGCCAGACAGGGATTCAGCAGAAGAGGGAATCTTTGAGGCGTTCTGTCTACGCTCACATAGGTTTCTCCAAATAGCTGAAACTACTCATCTGCCTCTCCTTGTTTTCGCTACCGACTCACTACTTCACACTACGAGACTACTTTTCAGTTCAGGACTGCTCCGTTCACGACGGACACATAACGGGCTACGACGCACAATACACGCTTCGACAGAATACGACACACAGAGCAATTCAGCACTCACCTTTGTTTCAATATTATCTCGATGCTCCCTCCTTCAGGACTGTTCCAGACCTCTCAATGCGGGTTTTCGCGATTGGTCACACACCTTTCAGGACTACCTATTCAAGACCTCTCAGTTCAAATCTACCAATCGATCACCACCAATATCGACACACAAAACAGGCTTCGACAGAAGACACGACGACCTCATACAGCAATCCGGAATTCCGTCGACTCTTTGGTGTTCTCTTGGCAACTTCTCCATTCATGACTCCTATTCAATGCTTCTCAATTCAGGTGATCGGTTGTCCACACTTTGATTGACCACACACACTCTGCAGCTTCTTATATCCTGATCTTATATAGCAAAGTTAGATGGGGCTAAAACCTTCTTGTCCAATCAGGATCTTTCTGGACTATCTTGGCTCCTAATGGACAGATCGTGAAAATTCTCGTTGTTTCGGGTATGATCCATTTTGTCACCAAAGTCGCCAAATGTTCCGCCAAGTTGCCAAATGACCGACAAGTTTGTCGCCAAGCTTTTATGTGACACCCGGGCAGCATTCAATGCTGATGACTGTAAATCAGCCTTTCTTACAATAAAATTATTAGTGCGGGAAAACAAAATTACAGGTTCGTAACAATATATTATTAGAAATATTAATATATTATTACATCATAAAAAATTAGCCATTTTAATTTAGTAATCGATAAAAATTTATACTATTGTATATCAATATCAGGTTTTCTGATTAAAAAAACAGTTTAATTGTAGAGATAAGAATTCATCATACTTTAAAATATTTAATATAACATATTGTTACGCACCTGTAATTTTGCTTCCTAGCGCTAATAGTATCTTTATAAGAATGGCTGATTTACAGTCTGTATTAGACCTGTATTGGATGGTATAGAATGTCGCGTGAGTGATCCCAGTATTGGTGACAAACTTGATAATTTGTCGACTTTGGTGACAAAATGGATAATACCTGAAACATCTAGAATTTTCTCGATGAATCCATCAGGAACCGAAATGTATCCAGTTACGTCTTAATTGATATAGAAGCTTCTAGCCCACCATTCTGTGAGCTATAAAAGGCCTCCATTCTCAAGCTGAGAAGAGTTCTGAATTGAGACGTCTTGAATCGGTTGTGAAGTAGTTTAGAATTGAAGTAGTGAGACGTCAGAGAAGGAGAGAAAAGATAACAGAGGTTTCAGTCGTCTGGAGAGTTCATAGAGCACATCTACCATGATCCCTTCTCCTACTGAATATTGTATGACAACTTTGTCTTCTGTTGACGTATCACTACTGGATTTTTACGTGCGGGCTACTGTATGTCTGCTGTGTTGGCCTGTGTATTTGTCTCGGATGCATATAGTTATCATCTGTAAATGTTTGCCGTCTTTGTGATGTCCTGTCTTTGTGTAAATAAAAGTCGTAGTTGTTCTTCGAATGAAGGACTGTTGATCGTGTCTATCGCACATCATACACTAGTATACGCGAGAACAAACTTAACGGATAGGAAATCAGTAACAATATAAATTCTAACAAAAACTTTTTTTAATCTAAGAAAGCACTAATTTGAGAACAACTTTGTGAATATATTTATCAGCTCTACATGATCTGTGCACAAACTATAAGTATGATTCCTACATTTCATTTTACAAAAACCATGTAAGGGGCCATGTAAAAACCATTTGTTACTTCCAGGATTATGAATTGTTAAGAAAATACTAAATGCAAATTTGAAATTATGCTCTTTTAAAAATAATCTGTTTTTAATTATTGCAATCGCAATGCTCTTGATCAGTAAACGAAAGTTTGTGAAGAAAATAATATAGTATTTCTTGTAAAAATGCATAATCTAAAATCGCATGCAAAGAAATTCTATAATCATTTGCAACCAAATATTTTTAAAAAAAATCATTAGTTTCAATATTATTTAATGGGTGAAAAACAGTTTCTGATTTTAAAGTGGTTATTACTTTAGAGACTGCAGGAAAGGTAATGAATCCACCATAATTTGGGAACATAGGACGTTCATTTTATGTTTAGGCTCTCAGTTAAACCTTAATCCCTAAAGATCATTCATAAAAATGAAAATAAAAGGCCTGATTCATTCACAGAATAAATTATGCAGCAATGTAAATTTCTCTCACTGAAGAAATGTTATTACATTCAAGTACTTGATGAAGATTTTTAACGCCACCCTTATTAAAACTATTCAAATGAAACAAATGCTTAACATTTATGTATTTTCCTTAATAATTTGAGTCCTTCTATCTAAAGCTGCTTAGAATGAGAATTCATGTATTTGTTTGCATTTATAACGATATCACAGTAGTAGTAGTAGTTGAGATAAATTCTACTTTCTAATATCGTACTCTGATAAATTAATAAATATTTAAATAATTTAAGGGAATACAAGGAAATGATTTCGATGAATATAATAGTTCGACTTAATGGAGTAGAACCACTTTGTAAACCACCTAAAACCTCAGCAGCTGAAAACAAAATTGATTTCTAGAAGTTTGACGAAGCATGTGACCATACTAGACAGAAGGTGCTTCATTTGCATTTAATTACGCGTTAGTGAAATTAGCTGGAGAAGAGTGTAATTTTTTTCTGCTGAAAATTTATTGATTATTTTTTGTGGCCATTTTCAATCCTGTCGAGTAAGTTCTTCATTTATGAGATTTGACACTTAAAAATTTTTTAAGTAAATGAAGTAGAAAATATGTCACTACGGTAAGAAATCCAGCATTTCGAAATATAAATGAATTATAAAATTTTAGAGATGAATAGCATTTGATTGACTAGTCAACAAAATAAAAAAATGGTTTCTTTAATGTATATTCAAAAAATTCTAGTCTACCTGGAATAATTCGGATGCATACAAACATTGAACATAAATACATTTCTTTTTTATATAGTATGCTCATGAGAAAAATAAAATAGTTAGGATGATTTTCCAGTAAATGTTTATGATTTTGATGTTTTGATCAAATTTAGTTTCAAATAACAGAAAGTATATATTATTAAAAACTAGCTTAGCATTAGTTATATAACACATTGTTAATTAAAAACGTACCCGAACACACGAGTTTTAAAATGAAATTATTCTACACCATACAGAAAGCAAAAAAAATAATCCTGTATAATTCATACCAAAAAAGTTCATATTTTTAATATAGATTTTAATTATATTCAAAGAATTATTTATGAAATTTAGTAATGCATGGAGGTTAGTATATAGATATTTTATTTAAGAAGGACTTTTTTAAAAAAAATGTCCTTTATTCTTTTAGAATTATATGGTAACCCTAAACAGTCGAATACATAACTTCAAAAAAAAATAATTCGTTTACTGTATACATTTCCAATGAACTTTTTATGCAAAATTAAAAGAAATATTTTTTTAACATTAAATCTTAAAAATTTCTGTGAACACAGTATCATGTTCATAAAAAGGGGACCTGATATTGGCTTCTATTTAATTTAAAAAGAAGCAAAAATGTAATTCTAATATACATTTCTGTATCAAATTATTTTCCACTTCAAAACTAGTGTCGCCGGTATTTACTCAAAAAGTGATGTTTTTTCATGCAGGTTTTTTTAAATCATAATCCTTTCAATTTCTAACACAATTCTTTTAGAAATGTATTTTGTAAAAAATGACTTTTTTAGCCAAAAGTAAAACAGAAGATCATTTATTGAGAAATTTAAATGTTGCAATGGAAAAACAATAAATACCTTCAGTCTGTTTTCTAAAAAATAAAACCTCTTAGTTGCGTGTGTAAAAACATGATTTTCTTCTGAAAATGAAATTTTAATGAACTTTGGTTATTTTTTTGCATTGTTATAAGACATAAAAAATTATTATTTTCTAAAATATCATTATTTTCTAACCGAGAATGCCATTTAAAAAATCTCAGAGGATTACATATTTATTATTGCATTGATCATTTGAAGATAATAATAAAAATATATATTTCACAAAAATAAGAATTAATTTTGTGTGTGAGTTAAGTACTTTTTAATAAGGAATACACATATTTTTCGCAGAGAATGTTAGCTGTATAAAGTGAAAAAAAGGTAATTTGGAAAAAAAATGTTTTTTAATAAGTGACTTATCAAAATTATAATAAAT
This sequence comes from Argiope trifasciata, assembly GCA_026543055.1. Classification (NCBI taxonomy): domain Eukaryota; kingdom Metazoa; phylum Arthropoda; class Arachnida; order Araneae; family Araneidae; genus Argiope; species Argiope trifasciata. The sequence continues at coordinate 4,081,508 of JAPMOQ010045390.1, forward strand.
TTGGAAAACCAACGTCAAATTATATATTTGGTAGACACAGCTCCCTTTAATTTACTAAACAATTTATTCCAATGCAGTATTTCGGAACATGTGACTTTGATACTATCTATTAAGCTAAATATTTACGAAGTATCGTAACCAAGTGTAGGCTAACATATTAAGAAATGGACATTTACGACTCAAAAAACCGATAAGGGTGATTAGAGTAATGTTTTCTTAAATTGGATATATTTCCAAATGCCAGTATAAAAATAGTCTTCACGTATGCTAAAAAGTAAAATTCATTTTACACAAAATTTAAAAGTATCTCACTCTCAAAAACAAAAAAAAACTCTCTTCATCAGTATAAAATAAAAGGAGTTCTTATTTAAAAAAATTTCTTTCAATTAAATATAATTAGAATCTTAACAATCTGAAAATAATAATAGCACATTGCTTGGTCTTCACGTTTATAATTCACGTATCTTGTTTGATATCTATGCAAATAGAATTATTGAAAAAATATTAAACTGAGATCAAGTACAAAGCGACATATTAATGACAGAGATGTTTGCTATTACGTATAAATTTGACATAAGTAATAAAAATGAAAATGAAAATTGCATAGATTGTCATGGTCCTGAATTTAAGATTATGATAAAATATGAGTGAAAAGGATGAGAAACAGCTCAAACTGTTTTACAAAGAGAAATGAGAAATGCTACGCGTTGAGTACGCTAAGAGTTGAATTCAAATTTAAGGGAGAAATAAATTATTTAAATCAATTAAATCAAATTAAATTAAGGTTTGGTGCGAATGTAGAAATACTTTCTTGTAAAAAGAAAAGGAAAAAAAGACGCCACTCTCGATTTCCTCCGATGAAATTGCATTATAATCAAGTGCCTTTTATGTAACTGCAATGCAATCAAGTGCCTTCGATGCAATTGCATTATATTCTATTGTCTACTAAATAAATGACAAAAATATGAGTACATATAAATTGACAACAATGATAAATCTAAAATGAACAATGTCTGAATTCTAAGAATACAGAATGAATAAACAGGGTAATCTTTATTTATTTGGATTTTTTAAAAATATTTTTTTGGCACAAGTATTATGGTTTTGACTATGTTGTGACACACCATGGTTAAAATCATATCATTGTAAAATAATTAAAAATGGATATTGAACAAGAAAAAGATACAAATTAGTTTAAATAAGTGGCTATAATTTTATGGATTTTAAATTTACGAAAAGTTCAGCATGTGGTTTCATACAAGTAAAATATGTAATAAAGAGTCCGGCGTTAAAAAATCAATTGCTGGGCACTGAAGCTTGAGCTTCTGAAAGCATATATTTAACAGACATTTGACAGCCATATTGTGAACATAATGGTAATTGTTCACCTAAAAACAAGTGAAGATGGTGAATTTAGTATGTCAATTGTGTAAACGGGTAGTCACTGTATCTGCTTTTCAATTTGGTAATTTTGATAACAGTACACGTAAGCTTTAACAGTATGTAGTTTATTGTGTGGTTTCAATCGTTTCTTATAATAAAACTGCATGTGTTTATTAATTCTCTTAATGTCAGATATTTGACCCAGAGCTATCAAACTTAAAACATACATACTTTGGAGCAAGATATTTGAGTTCAATCATAATCAAATAATGAATTCTTGGGTTGTATATGAAGTGAAGCACATAAATTTTGAATTTAATAAAACATAAAGGTTCGTGATGAGGATGAATTCATTAGAGCTTTTATCAGTTACAGAATGTATTGTTAAACTGAACCTCAAACTCTATGACACATCCCAAGACATTCAAAAACTTTTCTAGAAAAAAAATGAGTTAAGTTCATCTATTGTTATATTCACAAAACTGAGAATGAGCTGATGTAATGAGAAAAAATTTCTATAATACATTCTAAGGTGTCTAAATTAGGTATGCTTTCTTATAATGTTTTATTAAAAATTAAGTTAGAAAAAATGTATTATTGAAGTAGGCAAGTATGTACTAAAGAAAAAAATAGACAAAAAATAATTACTTAGAAGAATCTCTTCTTTTTTCCTTTTTATTTTTGAATTCATTGAAAGAACTATAAAAACATAAGAATCATTCTGTATAATCTTGGATTATCCATCTGCAAGGGAAGTTTGAAAAGTAGAATACCTGTTTAAGTCTTGTTATTCTTTGCACTTCTTTGTTCAGACGGATCGACCCTTCTGAAGAATTATGCACTTTTAACAATGCACATGCATATTTTTAACTTTTTTGTAAGATAATGGTTATATCGAAAATCACACAGCATTTATTAAATCAAATTTAGGAATTAAAAAAAGTCTATAATTATATTTTTGAATTCTCTAAGCACAAAAGGATATCTTATATTAGAATACATATACTTATACCTCAATCAATATTATTAAAATAGTTTTTTTGTCATTTCTAAATGGATTTAATATAATTTAATTAAACTCCTGTGTTTCTTTTCTTATTTCAGTCTATCTTGATGCTACTTGTTTTCAGTAAGTGCCAGGAGTTTTAAATATAAATTGTGTATGATTGTTTTTATAAAAAATAGTAAAAAATACAGGGTGGCCGTAATTAAACTATCAGTACTCAAAGTGTTCTGTAGCGTGATCTATAGGCAAGAATTACGCAACATTTTGTAAGAAGATTAAACAAGACGGGGGACGAATGATTCCGCGAAAAAAAAATTTAGCTCCAAAAGTTACCGCTAGGGGAATATTCGGCGCTGTGTAATAGAAAATAGAGTGTTAATACATGAAAATCAATACGGAAATAAAATTACCTTTTATTTTGTACATTTGCTGATTTAGTTCAAGTGCAATATGGCAACACAAGGGAAAAATTTACATAAACACCGATAAAGTCTCTTAATCTGCAATTTCATTTACTGGGTAACAGAGGACGGCCATTTAAACTCTTATAAGGGAGACGAGGTCCACTATTACCTAAATGGAACTGTAAATACACAGAACTGCCGAATTTGGGATGACAAATTATCACATGCAGTCACAGCAATTCCCTTACATTCACCAAAGGTAACTGTTTGGTGTGGGTTCACAGCGGAATTCATCATAGGTCCATTCTTCCACGAGAACATTACCCTAACAGAACCGGTAACCTGTTCTGTTATCGGAGAGAAATATCACCACATGTTGAACAGCTTTGTCATTCCGGCACATCAGGAAAGACAATGCCTATGAGAAATCATTTTCATGCTGGATGGAGCCCCTCCACACGTTGCTTTACGGGTACAACAGCTGCTACGACAGAAATTCATAACAGAAAGAGTCATTAGCATCTTCTTTCCAACTGCATGGCCACCTCGGTTCTCTGATCTTACCCTATGAGACTTCTGGCTATGGGGTTACCTTAAGTCCAAGGTATATCAACGAGTTGTCCAGGACCTAGATAGGTTGAAGGATAACATATCACGGACTGTAGGGGAGATTCCTATAGACATGTTACTTTCTGCTGTTGTGAATACTGTGGACAGAATGCAATATGTGGTCCACAAGCACAGCAACCACATTGAACATGATTTGAATGTAAAAAATAAAAGGTAATTTTATTTTCGTATTGATTTGAGTTTGTTTACACTCTATTTTCTATTACACAGCGCCACATATTCCCTTAGAGGAGACTTTTGGAACTATTTCTTTCGCTGAATCCTCCGTCCCCCTTCTTGTTTAATCTTCCTATAAAATGTGGCTTTATTCTCACAAATAGATCGCGCTGTAGAACACTGTGAGCACTATCAGTTTAATTATGGTCACCCTGTATATTTCAAATCGTTTAACATATCAATTATCTGTCTGATGCTACGTCTTTTTGACTTCAGCTGGGAATAGAATTACATATTTCGGTTGCATCGCGCTATATATGTTTTTCTTCTTTAGAGAACTAATCCTATTACGCTTATTTCAGTAGGTTTCTAGTTGAATTCTTCTGTCTAATAAATATTTAATCGGATCCATGTTTTAGACATTCCATTCCTAATATATTACTTAAGACAAAGGTGATCAAGAATACACTGATATAAACTTTAAAATATCAATATTAATGATTGTGATAATATATTTTTTTACTAAACTAACTAAAAATCGTTTTTGATTGTTTTAAAAAAAAAGATAGCGTATTCTTAAACAATGTAGTGTTCATAGAATTCTAGAAATATCATTTTGTGACTGATTTTTTTGAGCACTTTTTGATATTAATTTTTAATTAAAGCTTTTAGAGCTTATTGATCTGTTTATTTTTATAATTACTTAATTAATTAATATTTAAATCAAGTACCAGGAAATATTTTGGCTGTTTTGGGACCAGCAAAAGGTAAAAAGAACATAAATTGAATCAAATGTAAATTAAAGAATATCGACAAAAATATTTATATTATCAATAGATAATTATTTCAGTTTGGTATCTTCGCATGTTATAAATAAGAAAAGTGACAGCATTGAAAAGAATTCGACTTATTTTGAATCTTATGCTTTACATTTACTATATTATAGATAGGTGACACATAAAACTGGCGCATTCAGCTTGAAAAATGATATTCATATTCCTTCAAAACAAAATACTCAGAATTTTCCTGAATTCTCCTTTTTTTGAATTTGTTATGCATTTATAAATAGCATGGTTTAGGTAAAAACGATTGAAGATACTATAATTCTACTTAAATATGATGATTAAAATTTAATTATTATTGATCAATTCAATTTCAAATTTATTTTCTTAAAATAATTTCATATTTCGGAAAAGTCGAATTTGTTTAGCAGAGTATAATTACAGTAGCTAAGTACAAAATTATCCAAGAAGCAGAATATCAATAAAGTCTTCATACCTCTTTTGGTTTGAATGGAGACAGAACATGAAGAATTGTTCCCTAAATCACTTACCCGAAGTTTCTAAAAAGTCTTTTCTTCAATGTTAAATTTACAAATTGCCAACAACTGGATACAATGTTACAGTAACAATTCTAAAGGAGGTTCATCTTGACGATTTTATTCTTCGGAAAAGGGATGTCAAAATCAGCTTGCATGTTATCTGGAATGATTAATGAATTTTAAAGAATCTATCATCTTTCAAGGTCATTCATTGTCTTCGTAAGAGGTTTTGTGCCTATTTTTTATAGTGATGAATAATTTGTGAGGAATTCAAGTACAATATTTGTACGGAAAACAGAATTTCACATGCTAATAGCCTTAAAAGTCAATCCATTCTGAAGATGAGACGAAGTATAGAGAAAGCTATGCTTTATAGAAATTTTTCTTAAATGAATTATGATTTTCCTTCTCACATAAAATGTATTGGATAATTTATATATGTTTTTCTTATGGAATTTTAAATTATTATATGTTGCAATTACATGTTAATAATGCAAAAATAATTTAAAAATTATTTTCATTTCAATCAGATGTTTTTGTCTGTAGATAACTTCCGTGTTGTAAACTAAAATTTACATTAGAAACTAAAAATTTCCCCAAAGTATGTATTGCATAAAGTTTTAATATAAAATTTCATTATCTATTCATATTTTCCTATACTTTACAATTCTTTCAAATTTTAGTATAACAATTTATTTTATATTTTAAAATTGATTTAGAAAATGTTGTATAAATATTTTTGTGCTCTCGCAATATTTCTAAATAGCATTACACTCGATACTTTTGTACACTTTTTCATAATTTTCTAAAGTTTGTATTTGCATTTATTTATAGCGATTCATCTAAATAGAAATAATTTTGCATTATTTTGATAAAGCATTGCAAATAACAAAAAAAAGTTTTTTTTATATATATATGAATAAACATATTGAATTGAATTTCGAAATTGCGAAATTTAACAACACATTTTTCTTTATTCTACTGAAACTTTGGGAATCATAGTGGAGACACCTTTTATGCATATATTGAAAAAAATATGAGATTTTTTAAAATCGGCATTAAAAACATCATTAGAAAATGATATTAAGCAAAAATTAAAAGGAAGCTTTCATTTTGATTTTCTAAAAAACTATTAACAGTTTTATTATAAACTGTGTCTTGTAACTAATTTTTTTCTTCCAAACTGTATCATGACTTTTCTAATTAAAAGAAATATTTGTTCTTCTTTGAGGTTACATTCAAATGTTGGTTTTATTTTCATCAATAAAATTACACTTCTGCATTACTCAATATCTACTAGGCTTGGAAACAAAGTAACCCAGAAAACACATGCTGAGTTATAGAAGGAAAATAAATCTGCTCTGCTTTTTTATGATAAGATGTAGTCAAACCAGGTCAGATGTAGTCAGGATTTGTTGCATTAGGGTAAATAATTTATATAATTTCCCTAAATCTCTCATTACATCCTGTGGACATCCATGTAAGACACTTTATCCATGGCTGTCTTTCATGATACCATTTCATTATGTGACTTGTAGCTGGCACATTCCAGAACAAATCATTGTGTAATTATAATATTATTTTTAATGTTTTTTATAAATAGTTTCTTGCATGAGAGTTTCACATAATTAGAGTCCATCAAATTTAGGATGCTAGTTATCTATCCATTTTTGTGGAATACATTAGGGAAGTTGAAAAAAAAACAAGCAAACAAAAAAGACGTCACTGCTTGTATAAAATTTTAAATCATAATAAAACATGCATTTTAGTGCACCTATACTTTACTTTCGATATTGAAGTTGTTTACATTTTCAACTCATGAAAACCATAGTAATATTGTATTTTTATTTATTGATTTAGTTGCTTCTAATGTGCTGTATTTTGTTGTTTATATTTTTAATAGGTTAGGAATCTTTAAGCTGTCATTTTTAAAATTGTTTACCACCATGTTTTTAAAAAAAAAAATTCATTGTTTTTCTATCAAATGCAGTGAATGGGAAATATGACGGTTGACTAAGCGCCTAAAAGGCTTATACTACTGAGACGTATGTAATAAAATTTTATAATATATGAAATTCCTATTGGATTTTTTCCCTTTTATATTTTGGAAATTATAACTATTATATTTAGTCAATTAGTATTTTAAAACTACTAAAGAAATTTGTATCAATTTTTTTTTTCACAGAAGTATATTTTATATTTCCTGCAATTAATATAAAAACGTTATGTAACACTTCTTTTTTTAGGGATTCTTATGCATTATTCATCATAGAAGACATTTTCCTATTTTTTAATTTATATTTCTTTAAACTTTTAAGTAAAAGATGTGTAAAATTATAAGGAAAATTTGTAAAAGAAGAAAATGTGAAATCTCTGTTTGTTTTAGGTTGAATAACTAAACTTCTTAATATATTAATTCTTCTGAGTATAAAGCTGACGGAAGAAAAATTTGAAGAAGCTTTTTCACTTGGAGTAAAGCAAAAATTTTGAAATGAAACCTTCCAAATACCTACCTAGTTCTTGTTTGTGCTTTTTCAAAGTTATAGTTAATATCAGACATTTTGACAGAAAAATGTATGCTCTTAATTTGTCATAATTTTTTTTCTTGTAACCAAAAGCAAATACTGGTTTTCTTCATTTGTAAAAAAAATTAATGACTTTTAAAATTATTTCGCTTCATTAGATGAATGTTACTAGAGGAAGAAAAACACATCAAGGAATAAAAATAGGTGCAGTGTCATGCGGAAAATAAATACTGAGGAGAGCCATATGGTTAGTTTATATTATCTAGATTAAAAATAATATAATATTGATGCATTGAAAAAAAATGAAAGTAGTGTTTCTTTAATATCGTCCACATTTATACTATTCGTAATTTGGAAAATGTTCTCTGTTTTACTTTGAACAGTACTACTGATGATTTAAAATTAATGAAAAAGACTTAATTCTTTGCAAAATTGAAATAAAAGAAAATATTACAATCTCAGTTTGATTCAATCTATTCTCCAGAGTAAATTACAGTACTCATTAGATGAATGTTAATCTTAAAAAATGCCATAATTTGCTTAAGGGTAAATTAAGGTATTTTTTTATATTTTTGAAATGTAGATACCTCTTGTTGACAAATACACAAAATGTTTTGTTAGTAAAAATCCGGTAAAATTTCAAGCAAAGAAATAAAATCTATATTTCTTGGAAAGAGCTTTAATAAAAATACAATTAAATATGAAATTATATTATATATTGTTTGATTAATAGAAAACCACAAGGAAGGTTCCAAGCACTCTATCAATACTGAATAACCCCAAACATTCGTTCAACAAAACATGGTATATGACATAGATTATTAAGAATAATATTGTCATGCCATAAATTACTGACTGAAAATTTCTTCCTATTTTGTTGAGTGCTATTAACTGAATTCTCAGATCGCGTCTTTTGTTCACAAAATACGATCTTCCATAAGAGTTTTTTTTTTGGGGGGGGGGTTCCCTGTTAACTCTTAGAATTGTCCAAATAGACATTTGCTTAGCAAAAATTATTTAAGCGGGATTTTTTAATCAACATTTTAAGAACATGAGCTGTAGTTAGAGTTTTTGAGAGGGCGAGGGAATCTTTCTTGTCATTGAAACAGAAACTTGAACGTTTTATTATTTTGAACTCGAATGATTACAGCGTTGATAGGGGTAGTTTTCTTTTATTTTGAAATGATACAGTCAATACACATGCATATGACCCTTAGAACAAAGCTCTAAATAAAGAATTTACAAATTATTTCAAGTAAAAAAAAATTAGAGAAATCATCATTATGACAGGATAACACCAATATGAAATATTAGCGATGTTATTATTCTCTCATTCGAGGGATTCGATTTGCTATTTCATCACATTCAATTACATAATACTTTTTGCCATATGCCGGACTTACATTGAGCTAAATAATGTTTCTTTGTCATAACTTTTTGAGAATTGGAAATAAAAGATTCTTCCTTTTTAAGCTTTTTGCGGTACTTTGAGATAAAAGCCAAATTCAAACATTGTAACAGCTAAATTGAGCTGTGATACTGTTGAAAGAATTTGCTTAAAATGTCTGTGGTTCAACCGCAAGAGAATGATTCATAAATGCAAAATTTAACTGGCTTGTCAATATGCCAAAATTAAATTTTTAAAAAACCAGTTTGATGTGGATATGATGAAGAGTCACACATTTTGCAGATGTAATATTTGTAATCATTAAGAATATAGAAGTACTAAAGTGGACATAAAAAATATTTTTCATAATTATACTTTGTAATTAATAATTTTTTACATTGTTATTCTTATACAAGAATGAGAACCATCTTTTGTAACATTATATGAAGGGAAAATTCATAAAAAAACTATTTTATTTAAGCTTATATTTTTTCAGTTTTAAGCTATTTGCCGTACTTTAAGATAATGTTGTGTTGCAACAAGAAATTTTTAAAATTCTCCTTGAACCTGAAAATTAACTTTTCATCACTATTGCCAAACTAAAATCAAAGAAATGTATTTAAAGGCCCTTTTTAAGAATTTCAATTTAGTTACAATTTTTTTACAAAAAGTTTTGCAACACTTAGTATCACAATGTGATACTGCAACCATTTTTATGAATATCATTTTTTAATTCAAAAAGCAACTTTTTCGCACTCATATCAGAGTAAAATCTATGAAAAAAATTTAAAGACATTTAAAGTTCCATTTTTTTCATTTGTTTAACAAATTTCTAGAACGTTGAGGCATATCAAGATAATAAAATTGCAATCAACTTTTTAAATATTGTTTTTGACCCTAAAAGACAATTTTCCCCCACTATTACCAAATTATAATCTAAAAAAATTAAGGTTAGTTTCGTTCCACCCTAATGTACACACATTATTTTCACAGGTTCTGTTAGTTTGTTAATATAAGTTTATGCACTTATCTTATAAGGAGTTTTTTCAGAAAGAAAATAATGAGTTTGTATCTAGTGAGTCTGAAGATTGATTTCAGGAGTTATCATTAATGTAATTACTTGAGCGATTGTTAAATATCCAGGATTCACCGTTTCTGTCACCAAATTCGGAAAATATGGGACTTTGACATTGGGGGACTTTGACATGGCATTCATTTAGCAAATTTCTCTCTCTTTCTCTCTCTCTCTCTATACACACACACACACACACACACACACACACACACACACACACACA
>JAPMOQ010045390.1:4093140-4149723 GCA_026543055.1 Argiope trifasciata
ATAGTAAAAATTTATGCTTTACACATTTAGACGTTAATTTTTAGATTTTTAATTAAAAATTTAACAAATGAAAAAAAGCTTCAGTGGACACTTTTTAAATGTGAAAACTATTTAGTTTATACGTTTAAAAATGTCATGTTGCATTAGAGATAAATCAGAGAACGCGTTTGATATACAGTCATAAAAATTTTTAAAAGTACATATGGAAAAAATATTTACTTTTAGAGTTGTATAATTTCTTCACGATACCATATATATTTCATATGGCTTCTCTTCTAATATAAAAGTGAAACCACTTTCACCTCAAATAATACATACATGCAAAAAAGAAGAAAAAAAAGTAAAGAATAACTAAAGACGAAATCACATTTAATCACTCTATAAGGAAACTTGATTCCGCATCTTTTGGACCTTATAATTAGATTCCCAAATATTTTTTTTTCTTTCTTTCATTTTTGCGTCTGTTTCTGTTTAATTTTTTCAATTTTCTTCGAAAATCAATTATTATTTAATAAACGTTTTAGATGCTGCAACCATAAAAAATAAGGATATGAATAAAATTCTTAAAGAAAGTACTCTTCCAAAAAATCTACCAAATGTTAAGTTGTGCTCATCTTTTGAATTGTTCTTCATTGAGGATAGAGTTTTTACAGCCCTTAGGAAAGTTAAATCAAAGTAACCACTACAATTATAATATATTCATATTTTTACAAAATATTTTATTTTTTAGCATCTTGGAAATCTTAAACTAAGGTATACGAAGGTTGTGAAGATTATTTTTTGTCGTGGTTTTAAAACATATTTATTTCTTGCTTGCTAAGTGAGAATCTGCCATGAAGCAATCCACTGATTAATCCAATGGTGACTAAAGAAACTTGTTCTAATCTTTCTATAACTAATGAGTGACCCATTTTGTTTTCTAAAAAAGTCTTTTGCATTAACTTTACATTCTTATTGTATCTAGAGATCTTTTCTAGTCTTCCTCTTACTCTATTATAGATGCCTTGAAACAACCACGACTGTATAAATTCGTTCGTCATTTATGCTTTTTTTGCCAAAGTTAATACTTTACGTGCGTGAAGAAAAAATGCACATTACAATATCGTAATGTTGCTGATAATTTTTGCTTTAAAATATTTGAAACTGCCCTAAAACTATAAATTAAAAATTGAAAATATTTATATTTATGTTATAAATATATCGGCTATTCTAAATAGTTTGCTTCTCAATTAAAATTTTTACACCCTAATAATTTGTCAGAGCCCTGACTACCTACCGTCTCAGCATTCTACTTTTTCATTTTGAGAGCATAAAATTAATTTAGTCTTGATGGAATATATTTTATATGAATCACTAAAATTAAATATACCACTATATTAAAACTATATCTTATTGAGTAAGATTTTATTCTATTATTATTATGTAAGGGTTTATTATAAATAAAACAATCTAGAAAAAATAATTCCATTTTCTGTCAGAATTAAATAAAATAAATTAAAATAGGGCTCTTTCATTTCAATCAAATATCTTGATACCTAAAAATCATTCTTAAATCTATCTTCTAAAATATTTACTAAAATAATTAAGATATTCTCAATTTAAAATGATGTTTTTGAGTTATAGCACTTCTTTAAATATAAACGTACAAGATCAACTGTTATAACATGTTAAGGATTCTTATACAAAATTTGATACACATGAACAACTACGAAGATGAAAACATATAAGTTGATTTCAGCTGCTTTGGAATAAATCGAATGTTCCCATAGACGGATACAACTAGGCAGAAAACAGCAGCAGATTGAAATACTAGCTATATTTAAGGACCCATTTTTTTTTTCTATTATCAAAGTGAAAAATAGTTAACTTTATAATATTTATGTTCTCACCAAGGAAGTGAAAATTTAATGATGAGCAGAGGACATTCATAAACTCATGTCTTTCTCTCTCTTAAATTTAAACGCTTCAAACTTAATATGATACATAATTATAATGTTTAAAGCATAACAATAAGGAGCTAGCAACCCCCTAGCTATCCATCCTATGATTTGAAGGGAACGTGAAAATTAACAGCAGGCATGGTGATAAAGGTATTACAACTGTCTCTGCGAGAAGTTCCGGATTCTCTTTTCACGCAGATGTAAGAATCTCACCGAAATGGAGATGATTCGATTCTGTACGATTTCTGTACCCAACTATAAAGAAAGAATCAGTCATTTAAATGAAGATTCTTCAACACCAATTCAGAGGAAGAAATATCCCAAACTTAAAAAAATTACATTTGGGATAGAAGGAATGTTCACGGAGCTAAATTTTCGAAATTAGAATTTTGGTTAAATGGTATCCAAAACAATTGTGGATGAGAAATTGTAAATTGTGGGAATGCTCATTGTTCTGTTAAAAATATTCAAAAATATAAGATTTATGAAACAAATACATATTATATGTTGTAGCGTTACCTTGAAGAAAATTAAATCATGATGGAGAACATGCATCAATTAATATATTGGACTTATAAGAATATATATGAGGAAAAATTAATTATAAAGAATTCTAGCTATGACTATTCGTGAAACATTTGATACGCAGTCATCACCGTAAATATTCAGAGTTGAAAAAGAGATTAAGGGGATAATTTAAAACTTCTTAGCTCTAACTGGAAATTTCTCGTTTTTTAAGTGAAATAGAAACTTAAAAACAAACAAATTGATTTTGATGCGATATGTGTATATACTGCGTCATGCTTTTTTGTAACAATGCTGTTCATAATCACGAGGAAATTCAAGTCCTTTTATCTGTTCCTACTTAAAATATATTTTATCAGGAATATATTTTATTGTTCAGAGCAATATTGTTGTTTTGGGATTGGTGAACATATAAAATAGAATTCAAATAGAATTTTCGTACTTTCTTTTTAATCTTCTGTCACTAAGTAAAACAGCTTAACTTCAGAAAAAAAACCCAACTTTTTTTATAGTTTAAATAATTCCTCCAAAACTGAAAACCCAAGTATTTTTTCTAATATAATTGGTATCGTAAAAATTGATCATCGCTCGTAAAACTTAAATAAATATTTTCTCATGGTACTAAAATACAATAAGAAATTGTACGAAAATCCTTAGTGCAGTAACTTTTTTTGAATTAGTATTAAACAAATAAGAAAAAGAAATTATGCTTTTTTCCAAGCAAAATTGAATCCCATTTACGCAAATATTGCTAACTTTTTTTAGGTTAATTAATACTTAAAATAATCTCTTAACATTTAGAGAACAGTTTTTTCAGTATACAAATAGAAACATCTGAAGCTCAAAGAAAGATGTGAATGTGACAAAAAATTTATTTTTCACTTAAAAAGGCAATAACTAAATAGTTAATTGCAAACATAAAATCCACAAAGAAATTTCATTCTTTGATGAATGAAATAATTTTACAAGAAAATTTTTATTCCTTTGATAACAGAGAAAACTAATTAAATGTAATGGAACATTTCAGAATTTGAGGAAAGAAATTCATTATTTTCTTGATTTTAAATTTCTTCTACCGTTGCACTTTTTTATACCTTTATTTTTCATAATTTTTTTGCTGTAGCATTGTAATAATTCTATATTTTTGAAAATATAATTTAAGTGGAATATGGGAATTTTGATGCAAGGAAGAAAGCAAAATGAATAAGATACAATGCATGAGAAAGAAAATAATAATCAGTTTATCTAAAACAATTTCAGAATAATTTAAATTTTCTATAGGCTATTTTTTTCGAAATCATTTTTTAAGCATACGAAGCAAAGCATTTAAGAATTCAGCAAACATTCCATTTTTAATGAGTTTTTACTAATTACAGTTTTGTTAGTATTTTTTAAATAAATTCCATTCTTCATATCTTACATTTTTAAACAACATTTTGATTTAAAAACTGAAAAATAAATGCAAGAGACCGTTATAGTAAACGCTTATATAATTTATTAGCAATTACTTTTCTATATAATATAATCTTCTTAAAATTGAAAATAACAAGTAATTTTTATTAATTAGATATTTAAAATTATTTAAAATATAGAAAAAATAATTAAAACAATTTCCCATTTTTCTTTATATGTCAGATGATTATTACAATCAATAGAAGTTAAATTATTTTTTACTCAAATTGAAAAAATTGGCTCTTTAATGCAAAGACTTTCATTGAATAAAATTCACTACATGATTTGTTAATTTTATCATAAAGAAGTTTTGAATTATTAAAGTATGCGACTGATTTATCCGGTCGATAAATAACGTTAAAAACGTTATTTATCGACCACATTGTTGAATGTTTTTTAAATATTTTTGTTTCTTGTAGTTCAGGTTTTCCTCTTTCCAAAACAGTTTATCTCTTCAGGGAAAAAGAAGGCCTGACCTATCATCCAGAGTCACATATTTTTCAGCTGAAATTTGTCTTTTCTCAGAACATTAATTTTGGTAAAAATTCTAAATTGTTTACATGATACCTCGAAAACGAATTGATGTATGTAAATAAAAATTTCAGAGTGAATTTAAAAATATTTGGGCAATGAAATGAACCAAAAATTTTACTGTTGGTGAAATAATTTTTTCATTTATAGGTGTTATCAGAAAATTTTTTTTCTGAATTTATAACAAAAATGCATGTATATGTATATTTTTAACCATAACTCATTTGCATTTTAATATTTTTCTTCCTTTTTTGTTCATTTCATTCATTTTTATATTCTATAACTTGTGTGCGAAGAAAAATAGAATTTCATCATTACAGTTTTGTGTAGAATGTTAACCTTAACCTTTTTGGTTAAATTTTCTTAAAATTTACTACAAATTCTTCTATTTCTCAAAATATATATTTTCATTTTTTTTTTTGTATTTGTAGTACTTTGTATTATAATTTACAATATATCGAAAAACCATAGTTTAAAAAAAATGCAATTTTTCAAAAATTTCCTTTTGAACGTAGTCGGATTCTTTAAATAATTTTTTGAGTATTTTGAATTAATCCTTATACCTAATTTATTATGAATTATAGTATTAATAAGTACAAATTGGAATTTCAATTCTTCGAGTGATTTTCCAGATATACTTTTATAGATCCATGTCATTCCTTCTGTATTGTACTGTACCACCTACAGGTCGGTTAAAGCCTGTGAGTGCACTATTCAGTTTCGTGAATTATGCTTTAGATTTTTTTTTCAGAAGAGGTATTCTTATATTACATGTAATAGTATGTAGAATCTGAGAAAAGGGAACTCTTTTTGAAAAAGAAAAACGAAAAATAATTATAGGAATTGAAAAGCTATGAACAGTTTTTTTAAATATACTATTTTTTACCAATATTTAAGTACAGCTAATCGATTGTTAAATATAAAAACTAAGAAGGACCTGAAACTTGACAGTAAACCTGAATATCAATGAACTTTCTTTTTATTTATACCAAAATGAATGAAAATGGTAATTACCTATCATATTTTTGAAGTGTTAATGAAAGTTAATAAAATGTTAGTCTGTTACATTAAAAAATTATGATTACAATTTAAATTTAGTTAATACATGCGGTAATTTGTTACATAATCTTAGAGATATTGAATGAAATAAATTTAATATAAAGCAATAAACTATTTAAATTATTTACGCTTCTATTAATACTTAAATGCCAGCAAAGTAAATTTCAGATTAACTTATTTTTGAAATATAATACTGTCTAACATTGAAAACATAATAAAAATTATAACTAAAGTTGGTATGTTATTGTATAACGTTATTTGTTTAAAACAGTAAAACAAAATGATAAAAACTATATAAAGCAATTTTTTTAAAACAGCATTTTTCTGCATTTTATTTAAATAGTTCATAAAAAATGCGCCGATAATATAAAATGCAATAAATATTTCTAGAGGAATATCCCAAATAAACTTTAAAATAACATTATAGAAAGGAAAAAATGACTTGTACTTCTCGAATACACCATTATTATTAAAAGAACGATAAAGTAGGCAAAAAAAACAAAAAACAAGTCGAATACTTAATTTAAAATGTATTAAGGAATTTTACGTTTAAACAAATACTTCAGATTAAACCTTTAGTAATCTAATAAGATAAACATGTATTATGACCAGTGCATTATATTTGAGGCAAAATATCGAAGAATTTAGTTTATTTATTCAAACAGACTATTTAGATATAACATGAGGGCTGTTTTGTAAAGACCTTAAAAGTTTGAACCCAGTCTAGATAACGAGAATAACACTGAAATCAGTTAAAACCTATATGTGCTTGCGTACCACATCAATGGGTGAATATCCGGGTTACGATGTCAGAATTAACGCATCCTAAAATCTCACACACGCCAGATCTGTAGTGGGATCGGATCTCGAATTTGTAACTCCCCGGCATAAAAGACTATAATTATGAAAAAAAAATTGTTATAAATATATTATTCGATGTCAGAAAAAAAATCTAATTCAGATATTCTGCTCTCAATAAAACAGTAAAATTACAAAAAAAATTAAAAAATGGGGATTTCTTTTTTTTCCATTTTTTCCTCCCATAACCTCCTTCACCTTTCTCGTTTGTTTCATATGTTCCTCTTCTATTAGCACATTAGTTAATAAACATACCTATTATATAAATATTATATATTTCACTAACATTTTAGAGATACCATAATTTGTAGAGATACTTTATTTTATAAGAAAACTGAAATAAACTCTATATTAAGCATTCTAAAGAAAGAAAATATATCTCATAATTTACGAAATGATAACAATTTCTTTCAATACATTCCACTATATATCTTCTATGGTATTAATAAATCCACAAAATAAACTAAATTTGTCATTGCATGAACAGACAGTCTTTGGATATCATATTAAATCATCGTAACTTATTATACAGAATAATTTTTAATATTTTATACTTTTACAAAATCTTCACCTACTGTTATTTCCCGTGCTTTTTCATTTTCATTGCTTGTATGCTTGTATTAAAAAAAGTTAAACCATTTTGTAAAAAAAAAAATATGTTTCTAAAGAAGAGAACTCTCAGCTGTCAGGAATAAAAAAGTAATGAAGAAAAATGGAACATATTTTTTTCAGTAGAAATTTTTCCTGTGAATTTCAGAGGAGATAAAACCCATCTAGACATAAAGCTTTCTACTTTAATTTTCTTTTTTTTCTTCATTTTTCTCCTGAGAAGCGCGTTTCTGCAATTTATCCTAAAATTACAATTGTACTGTAAATTATTTATATTTTAGCAAAACATATACTTTATTTATTTACCTAAAACATGTAGGACACAAGATAAGACAATTTTTCATTGTTCCTGTTATATGCCTCACATCTTGTAAATATGTAAAATAACTATTTAAGGAAATCTAAATGATTTATTACCAGTTTTTCTTTAAAAATATTGAAAAACAGTTTTTTGAGATACACAGAGCAATTTTTACATGAAATTTAATATATATTTTCTTTGTTCAGTACAAATTATTCAATAAAACGTTACAATGTATGCCAAAATATAAAGGAAATAAATTATTTCCAATAATTTTGTACTATTTATAGTAATGTATACGTTTATCCAGGGTGGTTATAGTTAAAATTACCCTGTTTAGACCTACTTAAAGAAAGTACGTGGAAGAAATTTGATATTTAACTAGTATGGATCATGGAAAAAAGAAATCTGTAATAAAAATAGTTTGAATTTCGGCCAATGGATGGCAATTTTGATGTACGATAAAGGCCATTATCCAAATTTAAAGTAGTTTAAAAATTCAGTACTTACTGCTGCAAAAATTATTCTTCACCATGCCGTTACAGAAGAAAGGAAGAGTGTTTATGTGATTTAATTATTTTAGTTAATTATTTTATTTGTATCTTTTTATCCTTTGTATACTAATTCATAAGTATAAATGAATACTAAACATAGATGGCGCAGTATGCCCCAACTCAGAAATATGTTTGAATGAGAGGGAAGCGTTCTTCAGATATTTTTGTAAACAACCAGCTCCGTTGTTGTTGAAACTGGTGCAGGCAGACACCCCCTTGCTCTCCGTTAGCGGCAAAAAGTATTATTTGTTCACTCGTTGTTAGCGGCACTTTCTATGTTTCAATATATATGTTATGTGTTTTCTTGTATATCTGTGATCGTCGTCCATGTTTTGTATATATATTTGTGTGTGTGTGTGAAAATAAACAAGAAAAAGTAAAGAAGAATTTTTCCTTAGATTAAATACACACACACACCGCTACATAAACAAATTGGAGGCACCGATGATATGTGAGGATGAGAAACAGATAAGTTTCTTTCATTTTTTATTATTATTGATTATTAGTTTGATGATTTTGAATTAAAGAACATCTGTTGAATTTAATAGGAAGTTACCTTGAATAGATTCGTCTTTAGTTTCGGTCGTTAATTTCTTTTGAACATGGACTATCCGAAAAATAAGGAACACATAACGAGAATTAAAGTTGCAAGAGGTAAGGTGAAGGCCTCTTTGACTAGATTGGAAAATAGTGCAGACGAATTAAAATCAAAAAATGAAATAGTTATTCGTTTGCAAAGAGTAGAAGAACTTTTGAAAGAATTCGAAAGATTGGATTTAGAATTAACTGTTGAGGATTCTGAAATGGAAGAATTGGGAATCAGATATTTTTCATTGAAGTTAAAATTTCAAAATAAGATTGGTAATTTTAATACGTTGCAATCCATTTCTGCTGAAATACAGAGTTCTTCAGTTCAATCGAATTCAAATTTCCGTTTACCAAAATTTAATATACCAGTGTTTTGTGGTAAATTTGAAGATTGGATGAACTTTAAAGATTTATTTGTATCTACAGCTCATTTACAAATATATCTGAGCAATAGCAAAAAAATTCAGTATTTAAAAGGTTTGCTATCCGATGAAACCACGTCATTGATTGAACATATACCGTTGTCCAATGATTCCGATGAAGAAGCAGGGGGAAAATTTATGGACATGTATGATAAAAAAAAGAAAATTGTTCATTCCTTAATTAAAACATTTTTGGTGCAAAAGGGCATCTATCAAGCCAATTCAATGAATTCGAGGAATATGGTTGACACGAGTGATGAGGTTTTGAGAGGATTAAAATCTTCAGGAGAAAAGGTATCAAGCAGAGATCCATGGCTAATTCATTTGTTGTCTCAAAAATTAGATCCTGAAACAAGAAGACGTTGGTCCGTGAAAACTTCAGAAAGAGAATTTCAAACTTGGAAAGAATTCTTGGAGTTTTTTAAATATCAGATTTTCATCACTTGAATTAATAGTTTATAATGAATCTGGTGTTAAAATTCCTACTAAGACTAATTTTGTCGCATGTGAAAATATCCAAAAGAGTAAAATTGATAAAAATTGTTTGAAATGTTCCGGAATGCATAAATTGTTTCAGTGTATTAAATTTTAAAATATGTATTTGAATACTCGGAAGAATTTTGCAAGATGAAACTATCTTTACTTTTTATGTTTGAATTCGCATAAATATAAAGAATGCCCAAATAATCATTTGAAATGTTCCATATGTCAAGGAAAACCTAATTTCCTTTTACACGAAGATGTTAAAAGTTATAATGTACTCATTTCAGACCCCAAACCTGTAGACAAAAAGTAGTAAGCCACTCCTCTGAAAGCGATATCTATATAGGGTGAGAAACGCGAGGCATTAAATCAGCGGCACCTCAAAGGTCCGTTAGTTCTAGTGCGTCTCTAAATAACTCCAAGTGTATATCATTCCTTCCCACTGTAAGTATTGTATTGTATGACCGCAAGGGGGCTTTTTTTCTCTGCAGAACCTTGCTAGATAGCGGTTCAGAATCCAGTTTTGTAACTGAAAATGTAATAAATATTTTAGGATCACAAAGAAAGAATGCTAGAGTGTCGCTAAGTGGAATTAGTGGGGTTGAAGCAGGAATAACACGAGGCTTAGTTAATTTAAAAATTGGGTCATGATTTAATGAAGAATGTTTGACAGTTAATGCGTTTATTTTAAATAAAGTCACTCCTCAAATCTCAGTTGAGAATATTAACATGACAGGATTAAATTATTTGAAGGAGATCCCTCTGTGAAATGAAGATTTTTCAAGGCCCTTCAGAATGTGATTTAATTTTGGGTTCTGCTTGCTTTTCTCAATTTTTTGCAATGGAAAAATCAGTGGGTCTGAAAGGCAACCAATTGCGCAAAGCACGATATTTGGTTGGGTTGTCGCAGATCAGATTTGAAGGGATTCTATTTCATCATTATACACGCAATCGCATCTGATTTCCGTCGAAAATGATTCAATGCTGCAAGATTCGCAAATTTTTCTTTCCTGGTTGTCTTCACCTCCTCGAAACTAAAAACCATTTGTTGCCAGCAGGACTTCAGAGATCTGACCTCATCCCTCGAAATAGATGGAGGTATGTGCAGTCTAAGGAAAAACATGCTGATGTAAGATATAGATGTTTGTCTCCTAACCCTGGAAATAGATGGAGGTATGTGACGTCTGTAGAAAACTCAGTAGATGTAAGATCTAAACGTTTATGTCCTAAGGATCTCGCAGACTGTCGCCTATTGTGGGAGGGTCCTACTTTCCTATCACCAGAGGCTGATTGGACAAAGGCAACTAATATTCAAAAATCATGACTCTGTCCTTAAAGAAAGGAAAAAGACTGTACGTGTATTTACTGCAATTTTGAAAAATGCTATATTAATTGAAAAATATTTATCTTATTCTAAGTTAATTAATATATTATGCTTTTGTATTAGATTTATAAATAATTGTAAAGCTGGTAAAGGTTAATAAGAATTGTACAGGTAGAATTGAACCTTTAACTCCAAAGGAAAATGTTCTGCTCGTAATATTTTTGTAACATGTGTTCAAAGTGTATTTTTTGATGCTGAAATTAATTATATAAAGCCAAACCAATCAATACCAAAGAAAAGCCCACTGTCAGCACTCCATTCAGCCCACTGTCCATTCATTTATAAGGACCGATTGCTCAGATTGGGATGGCGTCTTCAAATTGCATCTTTGTCGTAAAATGCAAAGCATCCTATCATTCTAACTAGCCAGCATAAATAAATTATTTTAATTGTACATTGTTTTCATATTTTAAATTTGCATGTATGTAGAAATGTCTTAATAGGTGTTTTACACCAAACATTTTGGATATTAAATGTTAAAAGAATAACTAAGAAATGTGCCTTAAATTGAGTTATACGTTAAGGATTTAGAAGTAATATGCCAAGATAAAATATGGGAGATCTTCATGAGGGACGAGTAACTCTCGATAGAAATTTTTTTGTCTGTGCTATTAATTACGCAGGTTCAATCTCTATATTGAAGCACCGAGGTAGAGGAGTCAAAACAATGAAAGATTATATTGTTATATTTGTATGTTTTGTTACAAAGGCTTTGCATTTAGAATTGGTGACTGATTACCTGTGCATCAAGAATGATTTCTTGATGGGTGGGAATATGTTTATGCGATTTAATTATTTTAGTTAATTATTTTATTTGTATCTTTTTATCCTTTGTATACTTATCATATGTATAAATGAATGCTGAATGCAGTACTCCCCAACCCAGAAGTATGTTTGGAATGTAAGGTTAGCTCTCTTGAGATTTTTTTGTAAACAACCAGATCCGGTGTTCTCGAAACTGGTGCAGGCAGACACCCGCTCGCTCTCCGTTTGAGAAATGTATTATTTGTTCGCTTGTTGTTAGGGGTACTTTCTATATTTCAATATATATGTTATGTGTTTCCTTGTATATCTGTAATCGTCATCCATATTTTGTATATACATTTGTGTGTGTGAGAAATTAAACAAGAAAAAGTAAAGAAGAATTTCTCCTTGGATTAAATAAACACACACCCAGCTCTACATAAACAAAGAGCTTTATTGATAAAGTTGTTTTATCAAAACAGCAGCAATTTGTCAGTTACACTGTGAGAATATCGGAGATTGCAAGACTTACGGAGAGAACCTATATAGCCTCCAGACAAGCTTTGAAAAATGATTATTAAATTTAAAGACAAGAAAATTGTGTGTGGTACAAGGAAGAGGACAGAAACGGATTCCAAATGAAACTGCAAAAGCAGTCATTCTTGGTGTGGTCGAAAGATTGTCCGATTCGTAATATTCATCATCAAGTGCTCGAGCGGTGGCGCATGATTTGACGCTGGAACGTTTTTAGTCGAACGAGGCTTATTATATCCTGGACGGAGGAGTTAATACTCGCAACTGTCGTATTTGGGGTACTGCAATTTCTAATGATGTGAATGGATAATCTCTACATTCCTGAATACATTACTGTATGGTGTAGTTTTATTGCTAATTTCATTCTAAGTCATTTTTTTTTTTGAGATGAACATTTCTGGTATCCCTTAGCGATGATCTGTTACTGGTATCCGTTTCCACCGCAGCTTTCTTCAGTAGTAAGTCATCACTGCGTAACAAGAACGAGGATATTTAGGGACAACTGTCTTCATGCAAGATGGTGCACCATCTCACTTTGCTCGATTAGTGACGGCATCCCTTCGTGCCCACTTTGAAGATCAATGGGTAATTACAAAAAGTTTTCCACTGCCTGACTTCTGTATTCTCCCGATTTGAATCCTTGTGATTTCTGGTTGTGGGGATTCATTAAAGATCGTGTCTATGAATGAAGCATACGGACTCTGTATGAATTGAAAGCAAGCATAACAAATCATGTTGCTGCAATTGATCGAGAAACCTTTCGTGTCATTGTTGAACTCACCATAAAACGCTTTGAACATGTTCTTAATGTAAATGGAAAGCACATTGATTTATATAGTAATTAGATAAAAGTTTTGAGTTTCAAATTGTGCGTGTGTGTTTTGTTTATCATGCCCCTCCTGCTCACCTAATGGTTGAAATTTCAACTAATTTTTTAAGAATTCCATATTTGTTTCTCATGATCAATACAGCCTAAGTATTAAGCTTTTTCGACATCATTCCACTAGAGCAGGCATTACAGAGGTCTAAACAAGGTAAATTTAATTATAACTTCCCTGTATTTAATTTAACATACTATTTTTGAGTCCGGGATAGCCTAGTTAGAAGGACTTTGGAATAGTGTTTCTTAACTTGCGAGTTCGAACTCGCCAGCGGAGGACTTCCTTTCTTTGCTTGGTGACGATTGACGAGCGAATAAATATGTCGTGGTCACAAAGTCATGCATGTCAAAAACAATACCACTGATGGTGCTGGATAAGAAATAATTGTTATCTGATTCAGGTCTAAATTACGATCTATGGATGAGTGAAAGAAAAATGCATGTGCGCCCCGTAAAAAGGGTTGTGACGTTTGAGTGGCAAAGTCCTACTCTAGACACCACTACTGAAAAAATCGAAATGCACCCTATAGGTTTAAATCGCTGTCTTAGTAACAGCGGGTGTATGCAATGACAATTGCCATAAGAAACAACAGCATATATTATTTTTATTTAGTTTGTATCAACAGTGAAAAAGAAAAGGGTATTACTGAAGTCGTTTAAATGTGATATTAAGAAAGTATTCAAGAAAAATATGTTATTAAGAAATGAATATCTGTAACGGTTTAATAATATAAAGCCAATAATGGTCTATCATTTTAAACTATATTAGCTAATGAATTTAGTTCTTGGTATTTTATATATATATCTTTCTAAGGCAAATTACCTTTCTAGTCATTTATTAAAGAAATATTTTATATTCCAAATAATTAAATTTTAAATTTATCATCCCAATGTAGAGAAACAGATTTTTAAACATAGAGAGTGTGTGCTTTCAATAAAATTTATTATTAGTATCTTAGTTTTGTTTTTAACTTTATGATTATCTACAACATAACAGAAAAAGTTTCAAACGTAAGAAGCAGTAATGTTTTCTGAAGAAACATTTTATATCACTACCTTTAAATGCAGATTTCCGTTTAATTTCCAGTAATGAGGAAATAAAAGATTTTCTTAAGAATTAGTATAAATTTCGAAATAAAATTCAAATATGTTCGAGCTATTTATCTATTTACAATTTTTGTATTACAAATAAAAATGCTGAAATGTCAGACGAAAAAAGCATTTTAAACCCACAAATGTCCCAAAAGGAAATTACAAAATGCGGCTCATTTTTTTTTCTGAAAATTCACCAACCACAGAGTAAACAACAACAAAAAACAGTTGAGTTCTTGAGATTTCCTTCAAAATGGCAGCAAAGAAATGAGCCTTGGTTAAGATGTTCTCGAGTGAAGTAAGTCATATTTATTTTCGCTATTTTCTCTTAAGATGTATTCATTTTTTAGAAAGAAATTTAGCTGCATATTACTACTTTTCACGCAAAACTTTAAAAAAAAAATTGGACTGAGAAATAGTAGCAGTTGGAAAAGTTTAAGAAAGATCAATTAGCTTGCTTCATGAAAAAATTTTACGCACATTTTTTGTGGAAATTTTAACATTAAAAAGTGTTTATTTTTCAAAAAGAAAATGAAACTTCTGTAATATAGAATTTTTCTCAGAATTTTAGGGAAGCCAAGTAAATCATCTGCGAAGGAAACTTGAGCCATTTTTTTCATTTTTATATTTTTTCCAAAATAAGTTAGTTGTTATTAGTATTGTCGGTAAAAATTTGAATATTTCCATTGAATTGAGTAAAGGCTTTTGTTTCTATCTTTTCTTTTAATGAAAATGAATATAGATGTTTGTATGTTCAATATCTTTACAACCCAGACCATTTGATTCATAGCTACCAAGTTTGCCAGATGGGAACCTGGCGGATGAAGATATATAAAAAATTAAATTGGAATGTCCATTAATTAAAAAAATGATATTTTGGTCCATTTCCATGATAACTTCCGAAAATATAACAATGCGATAGAATTTTTACAACATCTTGAAGTTCAAAATATTATATTTCCAATAATAACAAGGTTTTAAACTATAAATTATTTTCTACTTTTTAATGCCTTTTGAGAAAATTACTAAGGAATATGTAATATTTAAACTACTTTATTGTTTTCAAAGTTGCATTTATTGATTGAAATTAAATAAAAAAATATTTGCAACCATAATATTTTTTAGAAGGTAAATTGAATTTTGTGAAGAAAAAAAGATCATGATCTAATACTTGGAGAAGTTTCATAAACAATACAATGCTGATTCAACATATGCAATGCGGTACACATGAGATTACAATGCTATTCTATTTTCTGTAGTCATACTTTAAAAATGCATATTTGGTTTCAGCAAAACATTTTGGTATATATTGAAGTTTTACATCCTTCGATTCAATATCAAGTTTATAATACAGTGTACTGGATATCATAAAGCGTCTATAATGGTTCGAGTTATATGATTTTTGAAATTTGGATCTTAAGAAAACTGTTCTGAAAAATTTCTTGATAATTTCTTAATATAATGGTACATAAAAATCAAGCATTTCAGATTGTATTACTCCTGTCATACAGATTGATGCCAAAGATGGCTAGTTAATAAAAAAGAAAAACGCATTTTTTGTTTGAGTGCTCTAGAAGGCATATCATTAAACTGAAAGCTCACAAATTTGCCGAACGAATACTTTAGAACATGAGAATTTCTGTGTTGCTATTTTTAATTCTGATTAATTAAGAATCAAGTGATAATTTGTACTATTTATTCATTGATACAGAAAATATGCAGTACAAAAAAGTTTTAAGCAGCCTGAAAATTAAAAAAAAAAATCTTGAAATGAGAGCAATTTAATCATAGCATATTTTTTTGCACATTTTAGATCATGTTTTAAGAAAACATTTTATAAATTTCAATTAAAAAACTATTGTTTTGTTGTTAAAAAATTCAAATCTTTTTCTTTGCTGCTGCCGATATATATTGTACATGTTTATATGTGGATATATTTGGTCTTGTATGGTTTAGTATATGCAAATTGCCTTCTGTACAATCACTTTATAGTGTTGCAATCATTTATCATTATTTATGTTTTCAATATAAATGAAAGAAATATGCATTCGTATACAATATGAAAACACATAAAATTAAAAACAATGATAAAAATTAAAATGGATAATGCCTGGATTTCAAGAATTATAAATTAATAAAGTGGATAATCTTTATTTATTCAGATTTTTTTTGCGCAAGAACTATGGTTTTAACTGCATCAAACCACGGTTAAAATCATTTCACTATAAAATATTTAAAACCGAATAGAGTAATTAAAAATAAAAAATGAGATTTAAATGAGTGACTAAAATTGTATAGACTTTAAAAATGGGAAAAGTTAAGCATGGGGTTTCTTACCAAGTAAGAAAAACAATATAGAGTTGAACTTTAAAAAATGCAAATGCTGTGCACTGAAGTTCGAGTTTTCTGACAGCATATGTTGAACATATATTTGACATTGAGAGAGTAGCCGTGGTTGCTCATTTAATAACAAATGAATATGGGTGAATTTAGTATCCCCATTATCGAAACGGATTAACAATGTATCTGCTTTTCGATTCAATAACGAAGACCACAGTTGCACATAAGTTTTAATAGCATGTAGCTTATGGTGTAATTTCAACCGTTACTTCTAATAAAGATGTATGTATGTGTATTAGCTCTCCACAGGTCACGGTTTAGTAACAAGTGAAGATAGGTATATTTAGCATCCCAATTGTGGAAACGGGTTAATTTTGTATCTGCTTTCCCACTCAATAAGGAAGATTACAGTTGCACATAAGGTTTAATAGTATATAGTTTATTTTGTAGTTTCAATCGTTACTTCTAATAAAGATGTACATATGTGAACTGGCGCTACCGCGGTCAGGCCATTTGACCTAGAGCTATCAAACGGTACATACGTACTTTGTGGCAAAAGATTCTATTTAAATTAGCAAATAAACATTATTTCATTTTGTTTAAAGAAAAACACATACATTTTTAATTGAATCAAATATCTAAATAAAGGTTCATGATCATGCTAAATTCATCGCCAGATTTTAACCATTGCAGAATTTATAATTATAGTGAATAACAAATTTTATGACTCACCACAAGATATATAAATTAGGAAAGAGAAAACTAGGAAAAATGATGCACGAAAAAGACGTAATGAAATATATATCTTTTTGTTTAGTATTTACAAAACCAGAATGTAGTGTAATAAGGAGCAACAAATTCCATAACACATTCTAGGATGTCTGAAAATAATTTAAAATTATGGATGTTATCTTGTATTTTTGTTTTAAATAAAGATAGCAAAATTATATTATTGAATTTGGTATACATGTATTTCGAAAATGAAAATTAATAATTAATTAGAAATTTTCTTCATTTTTTTGATTTACTGAAAATGTTGTATAATGCAAAAACGATAATATTGTATTTCTTTTTGACGCTCATCCTAATACTTATTTTTCAGTGGATAGTGAAAGATCTGCTTATGTTTTATTATTCTCTATACTGCTTTGTCGAATCTGATAGATTCTTTTGAATAATGCATCGCTTTCATGTTATTATTAGAAAATGAATATCATGCATTATATAATATTTCTTACAATGAATTTAGAAATTATAACAAATCTATAATTAAATTTTTGAGAACCCTAAGCACAAAACGAATTCTTACTCTCATATATTTATAACTACACATGAATAAACATTATTAAAATAGTTTTTGTAGTTTCGAAATGGGCTTAAACACAATTTAATTAAATTATTCTGATTTCATTTAATATTGATACCATTTGGACTTTTCTGTAAATTAAAAAAAATATTAATAATTAGTTATATCAAATATGAATATTTCTATGATAAACAATGAAAATGTATTTCGCATCACCTGTTTTACGTATATATTCTTTTAGCTACGTTTTTTCGACTTCATCTCAGCATAGAATTACATATTTCTTCCCTTGTTTTTCTTCTTTCTAGAACTAATCTTATTTCATATTTGAGTAGGCGTCTGCTTGAATTCGTCTGCCTGATAAATATGTAAACAGATGCATATTATATACATGCGAAAATTATTACTAACAATAAAGGTTTCAAGATTACACTCCCATAAAAACTTAAAAATAGAAGTTTATAAAAAATATTAATGACAAAACTAATGAAAAATTTAATAATAAACATTATAAAATACTTCTTTCAAATTAAACACATTTAAAATTAGGTTTAGATTTTTTTAATTAAAAAAAGATAACATGTTCTTAAATAATATAATACTCTTAGATCTCATTAAATATGATGCCGTATTGTAAGTTTTTATTGACAATTCTTGATATTTATTTTTAGTACCTGCATTCTCAGTTTATAAATACTGGTGATATGAAAATTGGTTAATGTATTAATATTTAATAATACAAGAACGTGTTTTGTTATATTGACTAAGCAATTGGTGAATTGAATTAGAGAAAAGAAGAATTATCAACAATATCAATAGACATTTCATTTCGGTACGTCTCACCAACGGTGGTCACCTTGTGAGTGAGCAGAAAAACTTTCTGGCATGGTGATTGTTCCTCGTCATCTGCGTGTATACACGAAAAGGCAAGGGGAGGGGCTGGCTCTTCCAGTCGACGGAGATATGTATTTCTTTAAGGAAGGGAGGCACCATGACCGGTGAGGACTCTTTTGCTGTTTCAGCTGTCCGGTGATTCAAGGATTTCCGTGTGGTTTCAGGTGGGTCGGAGTGGCTATTTTGTAATTTGTGTTTTCTATTGTGGATATGCATATTTAATAAACAAGAAAATGTTTTAAAATGAGTCTGATTTATTTAAAATCTTAAGTGTTAAAGCTATTTTATTTTATAATAAGATGGACTATTCTGCTTTTCGAATTTAATCTATACTCTTTCAAAATATACAAAATGCTCAACTTTTTCCTGGATTCTCATTTTTTGTAACATGTACAATTATGAACAGTATTCTCTTTGCAAAGCGCTAGTTAAAATACTATAAATATGTAAATACGATGATTACAATTTGATTATTTTTCATTAATTCCTTTTCAATTTGTGCTTTCATTAAAATAATTTCATATTTGACAAAAGTTGATTTAGGTTTTTAGAAATCTCAGTAGATAAGTGTCAATTTATTCAAGAGGCAGAATATCAATAAAGTCTGGATACCTCTTTCAGTGTGAATGAGATATAAGATATAATATAATGAATTGCTGCCTAAATCATTAAACCGAAGTTTCTAAAAAGCCTTTCTTCAACGTTAAATTAACAAACTGCCTACGAATGGATGCAATGTTTAACAACAATTCTAAAAGAGGCTGATCTCAAATATTTTATCATTCAGAAAATAAGTGTCAAAATCAGCTTGTATATTCTCTAGAAATATAAATAATTTTTAAAGAATATTTCCTCATCCAAGGTCATCTATTATGTTTGAAAGATGTTTCATGTTTATTTCTTATAGTGATGCAAAAATTTGTGAGGAATTCAGGCCGAATATTCGTACGTATGTATCGAAAGCCTAATATCAAGGATTTTCAAGATTGCGATTATATATTGAAAATGCATGCAAGAAGTTATAAAGTATATTCAATCCAATTAAATTCACAAGTATCTGAAGAAAGCTAAATGCAATGGTAGTAAATACTTTGGTATTTTTCAGTGAAACGTATGGTGGAATCTAATGCTTTCCAAAAAATATGCAATGCATAATGTTTAAATCTAAAATATTATTAGATGTTTATACTCTAAAATTCACCAAAGTTTCAAATATTACTAATAAAAATTTATTTCAAATATTTAATTCATTGAAATTTTTTGTGGAGTCACTGAAAAATATTTGAGTGTTTTAGCAATATTTCTAAATAACATAAAACTGGATATTTTTCTGAGTTTAGTTTTGTTTAGTTTCCATTTATTTATAGCGATTAATCTTAGTTACAGCGATTAATAATTTCTTTATTTTCTTGAAACTCTGAAAATAAGAAAAATACATAATTTTATGAAAAGAGAATTGTAGAAACGCAATTCTGGATTGATACTTTAAAAAAAACAGACAGCCATATTTTATTTTATTCTACTGAAACTTAGCAATTACAGATTGACCACAATTACATATATTGAAAAATATACTTTTTTATTTCTTAACTTTAAAGAAGAAAAATAATTCTTAGAAAAATCATATTTGGGAGAACTTAAAGAATAATTATCATTTTCTGCATAAAATTATTAACAATTTTAGTTTAAACCGCAGTATCGACTGTCTAATTTTCGTTTTTTTCTATTTAATTAAAATAAATGTTTTATTCTTTTTAGTTAATGGTGTCATTTAATTAATGAGTTGATTTTAATCAAGAGATTTAAATTCTGAATCAATTAATATCTACTGAGCTCGGAAACAAAGTAATCCGGAAAACACGTACTGAAATATATAGGAGAAAAAATCTACTTTGGTCTGATAACGAGCAGTCCAATCAGGATTTACTGGATAAATAATTTATAGCATGTCCTTAAATCACTCCTTTACTCATTACATTCTTGTTTAACCATATAAAACGCTTAATCCGCTGCTGCATTTAGTGACTACTGTTTCGTTATGTGACTTGAAACTAGCGCATTCGGGAACAGATCTTTGTGTAGTTATAAAATGCACTTCAATAAACAATTTCGTGTTTGATGTTTTTACATAATTATGATCCATTTTCCAGTATTTAGCATAATAGTTATAGATTACTAAATTATAATATGACATATAATAACATTTGGTAGAATGTAATCTATAATCCTGATAAAAACATTCCTAATTTTAGTGCGGATATATTTTTGCTGGTGATATTGTTTACAATTTCTTACATATGCCGAATGGATAAAAGCAATGGTGTTATCAATTTTTAATACGTTGCCAATCTTAATCCTTGCATTTTCTTTTTAATTATAGGCTTCCAAGTGTAAAAAAATCAATATTTTTGTTCTAGATATAATGCATGGGAAAGAAAACGATGGACTGAATTCTTAATATGTTTCTCAATACAATTATGTGTCACAGTACAAATAAAAGTCATACACATAAATTTATTACTTTCAAATGATTGTAATTATAATTATAATCTTTTGTCATTTTTAGATATTTATATCTACTAAAGTAAACAATTCATTTTCTTCCCATTTAAGTATATATTGTATTTCCTTAAATTAATATAAACAATTTTCCGTGAAACTTCTTGTATGATTTTTCTATCTTATTCTTCAAAAAATAAATTTCTCTATTTCCTAATTTATATTTCGTTAAAATTTTGAATAATAGATGTGCCAAAATGTAAAACAAAGTTTTGAAGAAAGAAGAAAAGTTGAACTTTTCTGTTTGTTTTGGGATGAATGAAAAAAGTTATTTTTCAAATTTTAATTTTTCTGAATATGAAGCTCACAGATGAAAAATTCCCCCTGGAGCACAGCAAAAATTTCGAAACGAAACTTTCTAAGTACCTAACTAGTTCTTGTTTGTGTTTCTTCAAAATTATAGTTAATATCATATATTTTGACAGAAAAATATATATGATCTTTCTTCGTAATTTCTTTCTCCTAAGAAAAATCAAATGCTACTTTTCTTCATTTGTAAATAAAATAAACGACTTTTAAAATATGTTTGCTTCGTTAGATGAAAGTGACTGGAGGAAGAGAAACACATCGACCATTAAAAATGGGAGCAGTGTTATGTGAAATAAAATACTGAGGTGAGCCATATGGATAACTTATATTATATAGATTATAAATAATGGGGAATTGATACACTGTAGACAGTGTTTCTTTATTATGTTATTGTTGTGTTCTTACCTATGACACTTTCCACAGTTATCTGTCAGCGATTTAAGCAGAGTGTCTCTTGTTTTTCCAGTAGAATCAACTAGTGCCTGGATTACGACTTAGCTTTTTTGTGCATCACCTTCACTTGAACAATCCATTGTTGCACAATCTCACATTTAAGTGATAGAGCACAATGGAAGAACATCCATGCCAGAACTGTGATTCAAACCCAGGCCACCCAGATCATTGATAAGACACGTTCTCCCTATACCAGAACTCCGGCGTTTCCTTATTGTTATTCTCATATATGTCTTATTCATCATTCGGGAATTTTTCTGAATTTTACTTGAAGTAGCAATATTACTATTTAAAAGTTAATGAAAAGTACGCTGTTTCCTTATAAAATTGTGGTAAAAATGCATTTCAAGTTGGATCAAATTACACTTCTAATGTTTTAGAGATGTAGTTGACATCCCTTTATGTTAACACACACCAGAAGTAATAAAACCAAAATTAGGATTAGCTTTTAATCTTGATATGACAACTATATTTCGTTAAAACAACTTTAAGAAAAATATGATATGCATCAAATAAATATATTGTGGTTGCATTCAATGATATAAAACTTATAGGAGGTCTTCATGCACTCTGAACTCTACCAGAAATGAAGAGTTCATTTTGTGGTCCATGACATGTGTTTTTTAGCCCAAGACTAATTATTATTTATATTTGTTTGCTTCCACTTTGGACAGCACTTCCTTTTTTTTAAATGAATCTTTTGGACCTTTGGATGTGGTTGTATATTTTTACTTATACACATGAATAAGTCTTGCTTGATTTTGAGATTTCAAACACTTCCACTGCTCTTTTTGGGCTCCTGAGCAAGTTATCTTTCATCAGAAGGCCTTAACTCTGAATGTCTACCAGTCTTCTTTCTTATTCCGTTTCTGCTAGATTTTTTATAAAATTAGAAACTGCCTTAGCATTGATCTGCAGTATAAGAGCCATTTCTCTCATAATTTTACCTTCATTTTTATCTGCAACAATATGACGTTTTCAAAAACCCTTTAAGAGCATACCTATAGGCATTTTCATTTCAAAACATCAGGGAATTTTTTAACAAAACATATTTTCCTGAATAAAAACAGTTTTAATAAAGTATATACTAACTCTTCTATTCTTTCACATTCTGCTAAATAAAAAAAAATGTTGTAGGTGCTCGTCTTTTTTTACACACTTTAAAGCATATACTCATGCCTTTCTAATTATAAAGTCTGGTAGCTGTTTCATTTTCACATGAAAGTAAAGAAAAAAAAATGTTAAATAAAATATATATAAGAATATATTAGACAGAGTAAAAATACAAAAGAAAATTTACAGAAAACGATTGTTCTATTTTAAAGCAGTGTATATACACATTATCATGCACTTTTTTATAACACTGATATTTATAATTGTGAGGAAAATATTTTATTTTATTTTTATTGTTATTTAAAATATACTTTATCAGGGAATCATTTTATTTTTTAAAGTATTATTGGATTTTCAGTGAATGGTGAGTATATAGTATATGAATCAAATAGAGTTTTTGAATTTTCATCTCAAAGTTTTGTTATTTATTGATAAGACTTAATTTTAGAAGTAAAGAAATAAAATAATTTTTTCAGAGTCTAAACGATTTCCTTAAAACTCTAAATCCAGGTTTTTTCCAATATAACTGGTGTCATAAAAATGTATCATCTCTCGAAGAGCTTAAAGTAATCTCTTCTTATGGCACTGAACAGCAATAAGAAAATGCACTAAAGTTCTTTGTGCAATAAATTTTTGTTGTATTAATATTAAATAAATAAGAAAAGAATATTGTGTTCTTTCCCTCAAGCAAAATTAAATAAGTTTTATTTAAATATTGTTAAATATCTTCATTGTCTCAATTATTATTAAGTAGAATTTTTTATTAATTAAAAGAACCGAGCTTCTGAAAGTGAAAAGATTTTTAAAGTATACAAAATGAAATATCTGAAACTCAGAGCAAGATGTGAATTTGACCAAAAAGTGTTCTTTACTTAAGAAAAAAAAGCAATAAATAATTAATTAACTGCAGAAATAAAATACGCCACAAAGAAATTTTATTCTCTCTTGAATGAAATGATTACTTTGAAATCAGCTTTCTTTCAAAATATCATTTTCCAAGCAATATTTTTTTCATTTGGAAACAGAAAAACAATTAAAGGAAATGGAACACTTTATTTTCAGAATTAGAGGGAAGTAATT
This sequence comes from Argiope trifasciata, assembly GCA_026543055.1. Classification (NCBI taxonomy): domain Eukaryota; kingdom Metazoa; phylum Arthropoda; class Arachnida; order Araneae; family Araneidae; genus Argiope; species Argiope trifasciata. Next base: position 4,117,151 of record JAPMOQ010045390.1, read on the forward strand.
CATTCCTTTCTTGGATTTTGAATTTCTTCCAGCATGGGATTTTATTTATTCCTTTTTTGTTTTCATTCATTTTTATTGCTGCAGCATTGTTATAATTATATATTTTTGAAAAAATAGTGTAAGAGGATTATGGGATTTTGATGCTACAAAGAATACAAAATGTGCAAAATGTAATAGTCTAAAAAAAGAAAAAAGAAAATCAGGTTTGCTAGAAACAATTTGAAAAAAATTAAGTTTGAATTCGACATGCTCATTTTTATTCAAAATCATTTTATTTTTTTAAATATAAGGAACAAAATATTTAAGAATTCAGCAAGCTTTTCATTTTTTTGAGTTTTTGCAAACTATATTTCCAATTAATTTTGTTAATAATTTCTTTTTATTTGTGCTTAGTTATTCCTGCTTCTAAATAAAATTTTGATTCAAAAACAGAAAAAGAAACACTAGATATCTCCATATCAAAACAATATTTAATTTATTACCAACTGTTTCAGTTAGTAATCTTCTTATAATTGAAAACTAATATATATATTTTTAATTAATTAGATATATATTTAAAAACATTTGAATTTTATAAATATAATTGAAATGCTTTTGGTATTTTTGATTAATTCTCGTTTCCCTTTATATGTCAAACGATTATTACATTTGATAGAATTTAAAAGAACTGCTACTTAAATTCAAGAAATGAGGCTTTAATACAAGAATATTTACTAAATGGAATTCACTACATGATTTAATTTCTTTCTTCAAGAAGCATTGTATTATTAACTAATTTTATGTATACTTCGATATAATATATCACATTTAATACGAATTATAATAGTACTAAACACGAATTCGGATTTCATTTCTCCAAGCGGACTTTCAGGGTGTACTTTAGTAGCCTACTGAAATTCCTACCATGTACCCTCATAGAGACCAATATTAGTTATAAGCGATGAGTGATCTTCTGATATTTGTGAGCCATGCTGCAGCGGGCTTCTTTTTCAGGAGATACATTTTTAGGTTGAGTTTATTAAGGAGGCATAACTTCATTCGCGATTTCTATTCTACAGCAAAAACATACTGCGTTTTTCTCCTTCATTAAATTTGTATTATCAGAGAGGGAGGAGCACTTTGTTTAAAAAAGAAAACAGTTTATAGTAATCGAAAAACAATGGATTTTTTAATATAATAATGTTTTTTACCTGTATTTAAAATCAGCTAAACTATTGATGAATATTGGAAATAAGATTGACATGAAATTTAGCAGAAAGCCTGGACATCAGAGAATGGATTATTTTCATTTAATTTATACTAAAATGAACGAAAAAGGTAAATATACTCGCATTTATTACTTATTTTATTGAAGATTTTGTGACAGTTAATAGAAATTTAAACAGTTGCGTTTCAGATATTTTGATTAAAATTTTAATTCATTCGTAATCTTAATGAAACATTTAATGAAGTAATTTTTTGTAAAACAATAAAAAATTTAAATTATCTCACGATTTTAATAATATTAAGATACCAGTAAGATATAACGTATTTTATAAATATGGGGGTGGATGGGTCTACTGCCACTTCGTCATACTAAGTCGAATGAGAGCATCTCTTTCGAATTAAGGCAGAAGTGTGCGCCTTTTGTTGCTAACGAGCACCATTAAAGTCAAAGTACGACTTAGCTCGGATACACAAGATACAATCCCTTTTAGGGGGCGGTCGAATTCATTCATCCATTCGCAAGTCAGAATTTAGATCCAAATCAGAGACCGACTCATCCCAGATTTAGTACCCCTTGAGGTATCATTTGTTATGGGAACTTGGAGGACATTGCAGTCACGAAATATTTAACTTGCAACAACAGCCATTAGCCAACACGGCGGTCTTTGACAGAGACGAGGGCAGATCTCATCACCTTTCGCTTACGATACTGACACTCTACCAATCAAGCTACCGCGTCCCAAGCCATTATGGAAATATATGCAATCTAAATCACAAAAAGATTGCTAAAAGTGGTGCGATATTGCATAACGTTATTTATTCAAATTTTTCATTTTAAATACATAGCAAGAACTATGAACAAGTAAACTATGTACAAAAACGGTACTTTTTGAATTTTACATAACTACTTAATAGGAAAGATTCTGATAATAAAAAAAAGGCAAAATAAAGTTTAAGAAAAAAATACAAATAAAAAAAAATATCATAGAAAGTAAAAAATATTATGCTTCTCGAAGAAATTATTATTATCAAAGGACTAATATAACATGCGAAATGTAATTAAGTTGAAAACTTTTTTAAAAAGTGCAATGTTGAATTCTTCATTTAAAAAATACTAGAAGCTATTTCTCTACTTGTATTAATTTAATGAGATGAGCATGAATTGTGATTAATGTGTTGTATTTGTGGCAAAATAACTGAGAATTTAATTTATTTATGTTAACTAACCATTTAGAACCAACAAGAGGGCTGTTTTGGTATGGTATTAGTAGATTTGAGCTTTGCCAAGATATCGAAAAAAGCACTTGAATCGGTTAAAACACATCCATAATTTCATACCATATCAACGAATAGATTTGGCTTGAGGTGATAGATTTAACACATCTTTGGACCGAAGTTTTAGTGGAATCGGGCCTCGAATTTGGAAACCCCTGATCTAAAAAACTAATTTATGAAAAAACTCTTTATAAAAATGTTATGCAATGCAAGAAAAAAAATCTTATTCTGAAATAATGTTTTAAATTGATTAAGTAAAACCGAATTACTTCTTAGTGTCAAAATAAACACGGGAAAAGCTTCTATTTTCAATTTTTTTATTCACATAACCTCCTTTTCTTTTCTAGTTTGATTCCTATTGTCCATATCCTATAATAGAATAATTCTTTAGTAAATAAGCATAGCTATTATATAGGGATTACATATTCACGAACATTTTTCTTTTTATCTTACTTGTGTTAAAAATATCAAGTTAAACAATATCGTAAAAGTAAAATTTATTTTTCTAAAGCAGAGGCTATCAGCAGTAAAAAATAATGAAGAAAAATGGAACATAAATTTTTCAGTAATAATTTTTCATGTTAACTTTAGGATGGAGGAAACCCAAAAATTTTCCTAAAATAACAGTACTCTAAACTATTTATATTTTAACAAAATATATACCGTATTTATTTATCAAAAACATACAGGAAGAAAAATAGGACAATTTCACATTGTCTTGTTTAATAACTTACATCTTAAAAATTTGTAAAATAAGAATTCAAGAAAATGTAACTGATAGATTACTAGTTAAAATATACTGAAGAATACTTGTTTTCTTGAGATATAAAGTACAAATATTTCATGAAATTTGAAATTTTGTTTCGTTACAATTTACACAGGAATACAGATGCAATATAATATTTCTTGTTAATTTAATATACTAGTTATTATTCAATTTAACTTATTATATAATTTAAATAATATATTTAAACTTGATAATTCGGTTGTTATGGGTCCTATCTATAATGTTTCCTATGCAATATTTAACAAATATACTTGACAAGTACATCTAACTGTCTGGATATTTTTTAGCAATCTTCTCTGTCTTTTTTTAGCTGAAACTAAAAAAAAATATTTCATTTTGAAACTTGTGTCACAGATTATTGTATCCGATATGTTTCTTTTCATTTGTGCTAACATATTATAGAATATAAAAAAAATTATGCGCGTAGTAATATTTAAAACCTTTCTCAGAGCAAAGTGTAATTTAAACTATAATTTAAAGACGTTGTTCTAAAGGGTCCCAATAATAAATTTAATTGCACTCCTACAAATGAGATACCGATAGCTAACCGTCTGTCATTATCTATATAAATAGCAATGCATATATGTCTTTATGCCTCATGCGTTGCAGTACAGCTCATGCGATTACGATGAAACATTGAATACTTATTACCTGCACTTACGAGATGATTATAGGCATAGTGAAATTATGTAATCTATATGAATAAAACTGAATGATTATCTGTATGCCTCTTATGTATTGTCGTACCACTCATCCAATTAGTATAAAACTTATAAAATTAAAAAACGATAAAACTTAAAATTATGACAACATATTGCTACCACGTACGTGGAGGTTCTAGGTATAATACAATTATCTAATGTATAAAAAATATTTTCAGATCTATCTACAACATCTATTAACCAAGGGTTAACTACCAAAAATTTCGATAAGAAGACACATCAGATTCAAGTTAGACGTTAATATTTCGTAGCTATTGTACGTAAATGCAATGTAAGTCATTTTCAGAGGTAATAGTTTTATTAGATAGTATGCTGAAAAGTTTTAAGAGAACCAATTCTTTAAGTTTGAAAACTTAACTAAAATATTTAATACAATTCTAGCGTTTTTTGTAATATCTACTGAAAATATTACAAAAATTTTACATCATTCTAACTTTAAAAAAATATTAATTCAACAATATCAGCGAATTTACTGCATAAATATATTTTCAGTGTTCAATCAATTTTAATAGAAAAGATTTTAATCACATTTTCTAACATTAATCTTGAGAATCTGAACGAATATTAAACGAATCACGAACGATACAAAAAATTTCTTCTCTTGCAATTCTCACAGAACACCAAGTATTACAATTGAAAAAAGAATGCATAAATCTATAATATAAAAATGAATTTTTGGTTCTTCGTAGCTTATATATTGCCGTATTATTCAACCGATTTCGACACACTACTTGCCCCTGCTCGAAGGTTATAGGCATAATATAGTTATCATAAATAGATTGAATTTTGGCTTGATCGCATCCTAAGTGCTGCCTTAATGTTTAACTGATTGTGAGGAAACTTGGCAAAGCATAATGCACTTAGCACTTTCATGAAGGATAAATTTTTAAATTGATAATTAACAAAAGTAAAATATTAAAAGGCACATCCCATTCGGAATTAGTCTCAAATATATCAAACAATATAAAATTATTATGATTGACGACTGTCAATGTCTTCAACATAAGATTTTGTTATTCAGAGTGCTCACTATTTTGTATGCAGAAAGCCGCACATATTATTCAGAGTTTATCTCACAGATAGAAAATAAAATTATTATTATCGATGTGGATGAAGGTAAGCTGTATATAATGGAAATTTTTCAATGCAAACAGTGATTTTACAGTATATTAAATGAGTCTACCAATGATATTTCGATTATACAAATGTATATTGTGTTAACTGCTTCTACAAAAAATATGTTCCCAAATGTTAGTCACTAAATAGATCTAATAGCTCAGCATCTAGAAATAAGCCAATTCGACCTTCTCAAGAAAACGGAGAACGTCAAGAGAGCAATAAAACATGCCGTTTATAAATTGCAAATTCACATGTTTCAGAGTCTCAAGATCAACATGAGGAAGAAGCGAAAGACTACGCTTACATGCTACCATACGACCCTCACAAGAATCTTCTATATCTTCTTTCTTCCACTCTTCAAATACAGCATCATAACATTCGAATTGATTACCCTTTAATAACTTCATGCGAGTAGAAATCAGCCTTTTCCCATCGATGTCTCGATTTGTAGGTAGTTCATCTTGACTGCACATCCAGGAAAGCTTGACCTCATATCTTCCGTTCTCGTCAATTTTTTCATTTCTGGAAAAATAGTCAAAAGCTTCATTCTCTAAGTCTTTAGAATTATCTGTCTCTCATGGGTCCATTATACCTAGAGTTTCTAGACTCCACAGATCTGAAATGGCATTTCTTAGAATAAAAAGAGATATAGAGGAATTTTAGTTGAAAACAGCTTTTGGTTTTCCCTATACATTCCACCCCTAATAGGTTTCAACAGCAATCAAACCATATGGCAATTAACATATATTTACTTTGAAGAGATTTCTAGCATAATCAGCTCCTATCAACAACTTTATAGGCATTGAGCTTTTACCAACATCAGTGAATTGGATACCTTTATTCTGTAGCTCCTTGACCCATGGTCACTTTTGTATGCTAGAAATATAACCATAAATAATATCCTGATCCAAAACGCATATTACAAGAATAATTTTTCTTGAAATTACTAACTGACAGTTCATAACAATTGTGTTTCTTCATGGAGCTAACGTCGCCAAATACTACATGCTGTAAATTTTGACTTCGTTCTGTGGTTATTTTCATTTCATTAACCGTAGACTTCAAAACGTATGATCTCTGCGATCCTGTATCAAATAACGCTCTTACCAATCTTATATTAAATATAATTAAATATATTAAATATAGATTATCTTATATCTTATACAAATAATTTCTTCTTCCACCTGCCTCAATTAATACTAAAAGGGATTGCAAAAGAATTTCTGGCTCACTTTGATTTAATAACACTATATTTCCATCAGTTCTGGGACATTCAGTGGGATCAGGTTTGGTGTTATTGACATGTTCAGAACAAATTATTGTCCAATGTCTTCGCTGACAAAGCATACTTTGAACACTAGATTTGCATTTTCTGGAAACGTGTCCTTATTCTTCTTTAAAATATCTTGTTTTTCGTCAAAAGACATTTTTTTGTGCTTTAAAACAGTCTTGTGAATTAATCGTTGAAATCTTCTTTTGTTTTCCACAAAATAAACATTTCAATGATTTTCAAAAACAAAATCATTAGCCGTCGGAACAGGAGTTTCCAATTCTCGATATATTTTACCCTGCTTTCGAGTTTTTATAGAATTGAAGTCTGATTTTGCCATCAAAATTCTCTCTTCCCCTTCTACTTCCGTTCGGAGAAGTAATAGTAATTGCGAAAGTTTATTGCCATAAGAATCTGCATCATCTACTTTAATTTTCACTGAATTTCATTACCAAACTCTCAATAAATTTTTAGAAATGCATGATTCCACTAGCGGGAAAAACATAGCTGCATGGCTCTGTACTTATGCCAATAAATTCCTGTGAGCTTAAATATGATTCTAATTTGTCATAAAGTTGCATTATATCCAATTTTGAGTTCATATTAACAGCATTTTTTACAACCAATGAAAGTAGTTCTCTCATTTTTTTCGTACTCTACTTCATATTCTTAAGATTAAGTCCCTACTAATGCTTTACATACACTTTTGTCAAATTCTGCCAAATTAGTAACAACTATTTCTAAAGAACAAAGTTTCATTTCAATATCATCACAATAAAATTTTTTTTATTCAACGCCGTTATTACTGCATTATAACGTTTCGTAGAATTAGCCCTGGTTGGACTACGCGCTGTTTTATTAGATCTTCCATAACAGAAACGAAAGTACCCGAAATTGAAAGTTAAATTTACTAGCCGTTTTTTTATATACTTAAAAAATCAAAGCAAGACTCCAAGCGTTTTAGAATTCCAGCGATTTCTTTTATTCTTTTCACTTCACATCATAATTTGCAAACTATTGCCTGATTTCAAAAGGTTTACAATCGATCATCAGTTATTATACAAAATATTGTTAATAAAATATGTTTATCAAAGAGAAAATTCGTTTGCTTTTACGTTTAATAATATTTTAACAGAAATAAAAATTATAGCAGTTAATTATATTAAATATCTGAAAAGGTATCGTCTGCTAAGTATCTGTTAGCATATTATAACATTTAACGAACAACAAGTGTATTATATTTTATAGTTTAAATTATCAATAATAATTCACATGCATATGAATACTCACCAGTTTAAATTTAAATCACAACTCCTACCGACACACACTTTTATCGGTATCAACCACACTCTCATACGATAATGTTCGTCTCTTTTCATCTTCTTTTCGCTATAGGATCGAAATAGTTACGTGGAGATATGACAGAGATTGAAGAAGTAAAAATATATAAAGTAGATAAGAAAGAAGTATAAAGAAGTAAAAGAAAATAATGAGGAATAAAGAACTTTTCTCCGTTTTTGACTAGGTGTATTCTAAAATAACAACCTTTTTTATTCGGCTATATTCAAGGCCAAATGTTACCGATTAATTAGTTTTTCAATAGCTTTGTACCCTGTTCCATGCTAAAAAAATATGTTATAACATCTAAATTTCCTTGTGTAACAAACATGCCAGATAATATCTTATCTTAAAAAAAAATTGTTACATTTCTTTTTTGTATTTTAGTCACTTCAAAATACAGTACATTTAAGAATAAGGTAGATGAGTTATTGTTTTTACTTATAAAATTATTGTCTACTATTACATCAATTCAAATCTATTATTCAAAGAAAAAAAATCTGTTGAAGTCATTTTTCTGATTTGAATTCACTATCTTACTTTTTCATAGAAATTTGCTCATGTTTTTTTTTAATATTAATTTTATTATAGTTAGAAAAAATGTTAAACCCGATAATGAGCAGAATTTTATTGTTTTAATTATTAAAAAGAAAGAATAATAAATAAATGGTTGAAACGTAATATGTATAATGTGAGGATAAAAGCATAAGCTACATAGCTGTTAAAAGTATTTTACAGAACATATATCAAAGAATAAATAAGAAAATCATTTTTTAAGATATTACACGTAGGAGCTGTACTTTAAAGTTATTTCGAAGCTTTTATTTAAATTGACTATTTCGAGTAATAAGTGATCCACACGCAACTTCTAGATCTCTCTGAATTATTTAAATTTTTATATTTATTCAGTATTATGAAACAGTTTTATTTTCACATTTCAGAAGAGTAAGAATTTACAGTAAAAAAGATCTATTTCTAATTTTTGTTTCACAAATGAGAATTCTGAAATGCCAGGCCTAAAAAAGTATTTAAACTCGCAAGCACCCCGAAAGTAAATTTGCAAAATGCGGCTCTTTTTTTTTTTTTTTTTTTTTTTTTGTAAAAATACATTACCCACAGCTAGAAGAAAAAGAGTTGAGGACTTTTTCTTGAGATTTCTTTCAAAATAGTTGCAAAGAAATGAGTTCGTTTAAGATGTTCTCGCGTGAAGTAACTCATATTTTCATATTTACTTTCGTCCTTTTTTGGAAAGATGTTTTCACTTTTTTATAAGGAAATTTAGTTGCCTATTACGGTTTTTCACGCAAAACTTTAAAAAAAAATTATGGCAAGAGAAATAGTAGCTCTGAAGCATTTTTAAGGAAGTTCAGTGAATTTTTGCTTCAGCAAAAAATATTATGCCTATTTTTTCGTAGAGATTCTAACATTAAAAAAGAACTAAAGAATAACGGTATTTTTAAAGAAGAAAATAAAACTTTTTTAGTATTAACAAAGCAAATTTTTCTTAGACATTTTAGAGAAGCCGAATAAATAATCTGCAAATAAGACTTGTGCCATTTTTTTATTCTTTCTTTTTTCCAAAAGAAGTTAGATGTTATTATTATCTTCGGTCAAAATGTCTAAGTAAACAAACATTGAATATTTGTATAGAATTGAATAAATGCTTCTGTTTCTATCTTTTCTTAGAATAAAAATGAATATACATATGATTATGTGCTAGCGATTTAAAATCAAATAATTTCATAATTTAAAAATGCGGTTTAAAATAATCAAAATTTTATTCAAATAGGTAAATACATAAAAGTAATTCCAGAAAATAAAAGAATGGGTAGTTGATAACTAAAAATATTTTCCAACTGAGATAAATGTTCCCACACGAGCCAGCTTAAAAATTTAACAAATAATTCCATCCTCTTTATTTTTAAAGAATATTTTTATATGCTGTTTAAATTTATTACGTATTCGATAAACGTAATGGGATTGTTTACGTATTCATTAAGCTGATAAATTCAACTAGACAATAACATAATTTCATTAAAACGGACTTTTAAATATGAGTAAATTTATCTAGACAGATCAAACAGAAGAACAATTTTATTCTATTTCGTGATCAGATAAATTCGATATATACGGCATACAACTTCAATTCTGTTTTCATTCTTCAACCCAGCTTAAATTTATTCATGATTTTTTAGAATACAGACAGAATCTGGATTACTGCTTCTAACTATTTTTTGATCATTTATTATTTATAAAATTGCCAATTTAGACACTAGTGTGACCAATTAATTTCTTTTTAATGATATCTCTTTGATTTTATAAATAGAATTTTCACCTTGAAATATTAAAGATAAATACTGAAAGACGTCGTAATTTTACTTTTTTGTATGAGTGGGAATATATTCGGAAAGAAATTCTGGACAATTAGTGAGTTCTTTGACACAAGTTATGACACTTTTCTTGACATCACAAGTCTATTATATTTATATATTAAATAATCAATAATAATCCACATGTATATAAATATATCCCATTTTAAATTTAAATACTTAGCTCCTACCAACACATACTTTTATTGGTATCAGCCGCACTCCTCTGCAATATTGTTCATCTGGTTTCACTTCATTATCTTCTTGCTATAAGACCGGAACAGTTACGTGGAGATAGGACAGAAACTGAAGGAGTAAATAAATATTAGAAATAATCAGGAATAACTAATTTTTTCTCGATTTCAGATCATGTGCATTTTAAAATCAAAATGTTTTTATTCAGTTATATCCAAGGCCCAATTTTGCCAATTAATGAGTTTTATTTAGCAGCTTTGTTCATGTTGAAAAAATTATATAACTTGAAACTTGTTGAGAAATAAACATATCAGATGATATCATGGTTTAATAGAAATATTTATTCCTTCCTTAATCAATTTATATTTTAGCAGCTTTAAAATGCACCATCTTTAAAAATGGTTCACACATATTTTATAACTTTATTACTTGTAAAAATATTACTGTTATATTATTAATAAAAATTTATTGTAAAAAATCATTTTATTGCTACCATTTTTCTGTTTTTAATTCGATATATTACTTTTATTGTGCAGTTTAAAGTACATAAATAATATTTTGTAAGTCAACAAAGTTTTATTATTGTTGTTGTTAATAATGGTACTTTCAACCAGCGATTTAAACCTAATTTTAGCGTCCCTTGTTTTTCAGTAGCGCCAACTAGGGCCAAGAGTACGGCTTAGTTACTTGCTTCTCATTTGCACAACCCCCTTTTTACAGGTGGGCACTTTCACAGATAGAACACAGAATAACAACTATGCCTGAACCGGGACTCGAACCCGGGACATCCAGATGACGGGGATTTATTATTGTAATAAAATAAAAGAGTTAAAGTCGACAATAAGTGTAATTTTGCTACATAAACTGTTAAAAAGAAGGAATAATAAATAAATGACCGAAACATAATAACTCTAATACTTGGATAAAAGCTTAAGCTACATAGCTATTAAAAATAGTTTTTGGAATATATATCAAAATAAAGAATGTATTAGAAAACCTTCATTTTTAAGATGTTACAAATAGAAGCTATACTTTAAAAATATTTTGAATTTTTTTTTCTAAACTAGCTATTACGAGTAGTAAACAATCCATACGCAACTTCTGGATCAATTCTGTAAATTATTTAAATGTTAACATTTTTAACACTATTATCACACAATTTAATTTTCACATTAAAAAAAATCTAAGAATTTACAGCATAAAAAAGCACCTTTTGTTTTATTTACAATTTTTGATTCACAAATAGGAATTCTAAAATGGTTGGCATAAAAAAGAATTTTAAACTCACAAGCAACACGAAAGTAAATTTGTAAATTTCTGTAAAATGCATCAACCACAAAGAAAAAAATAGTTGAGTACTTTTTCTTGAGATTTCTTTCAATATGGTAGCAGAGAAATGAGCTTCGGTTAAGAGGTTCTGCATGAAATAACTTATACTTACTTTCGCTCGTTTCAATTGAGATGTTTAAATTTTTCAGAAAGGGATTTAATTGCATATTGCTGTTTCTCATACAAAACTTAAAAAATTATGGCAAGAGAAATATTAGCATTTAGATATCTTTAATGAAAGTCACTCGTTTTTTGCTTCAGTAAAAACTATTTTGCCTATATTTTTGTAGACATTCTAACTTTAAAAAGTGGCTAAAGAATATCAATATTCTTAAAGGAGAAATTAAAACTTTTTTAATATTAAAGTTTCAAATTTTTCCTAGACTTTTTGGAAAGCCGAATAAATAATCTGGAAATAAGACAGTCATTTTTTTTTAATTTTTATATTTTTTCCAAATAAATTGTGATAGTTGTTATTTATATTACTTGCCATAATGTCTAAGTAAAGAAATGTTGAGCATTTGTAAAGGATTAAAAAAGAATTCCGTTTTTCTGTCTTTACTTTTCATAAAAATGAATGTATATATGTGTATTTGCTAGCTTTTTATAATCCAGGCCATTTGATTTATAGCTACCAAACTTGGCATAGGCGCATCTAAGAGAGGAGATTATTTAAAATTTTGATTAGAATATTTCCTTATTGAAAAAGCAAATTAATGTCCGCTTTTTATGATAAGATTAAAAAATATTGCAGTAAAATAAAAATTTTACGTCATTTTCAAGTTTAAAAAATTATATTTTCAATAATAACAAGGTTTTAAATTATAATCTAATTTCTACTTTTTAATGTATTTTCGAATAATAATATTTTGACCGTATTATCAAACACTTTCTATTGAAATAAAAATAAAATTTAGAGTGCACTTACAATACATTCATGCACGGGAAAAAATTAGTTTTATCAAAGTTTTCCCATTACATTGACAAAATCTTAAACTGAAAAAATTAAGTTAACTTTTAAAACAAATTATAATGTAATATTCAGTATTGAAAATTGAAATAATGATAAATATAATAGAAAAAGAAAAAAAATTGACTTGGTAAATAAAAATTGTGGGTACATAGAAGAAAAACAACTGCATTCAATCTTTCTTTTGGATTTGAAGGACTGCATGTTATACATTGAACATTTTAAAATAAAAGAAATTAAGAATGAAAATGCATTGCCTATATGTTTTAATTAGTTAGAAGTGACAAATTTTGCAATAATCTGCAGAGTACTAAAAATTACAAAAATCACGTCTATGCCGATTATTGAAAATATTTTAAAGCGTTTTCGAATTGATTACATATGCCTATATTAAATTCTGATATGTCTTAGAATAATTGGCAAATAATCTCATGAACGAATGCAAGAGTACTTAGCAATATGAGTGAACTTAATGAAAGTTTAATGTTATTAAATTGTATGAATTGTTTGTCCCATACAAAATGCAAATATAAAAATAATACCACAAACATTAAATACTGTCAGTTATTTTATAAAAAAGAAAATAAATTTTATTACTTAAGATATTCTAAGGAAGAAAAACACCATATTTTCTATAAAATTACTTGACGCAGAAAATGGAAATCATTTTAGATTCGTGTGTGCCTTTGCAACAAAATAAACATTTAAAAAACAAAAAAAAAAAATAACATTACACAAATAACATTAACACAAAATAAAATAAACATCTTTTAAATAAGGTTTTGGAGAAAAAAAAATATTTTCAAATTAAAAGGAAATTATCTCAATTTCAGAATGTTCTATATTAATTATAATACTGTTGCATCAACAGTTAAATTTCATTTATGAGAATATAAATTCAAAATGTATGTAATTTCAAAAAGGCGCCATTAGAGTATCTTAAACAAAGCCTATGTCTTTGATAATTAGATGTTTCAAACCACTATGCATTAAAAAATTATAACAATTATATATTTAAAAATATTCTTGTGTTGAAGAGTCATACAAATTAAATAAAAAAGAGTGACAAAAAAATTAAAAGCAAAAATATTTAAATAGGATTGTGATACAGTTGTAAGCGTCAATAGAGAAAACTATATAATGCATGGTAAATACTACAGAATATTTCGAAGATTTATGGTTAAAGGTAAACCATTGGTAATCTGTCAAACGCTGATGTCACAGCATGAGACCATTTCAAATGCATTCAAACTCAATAGCATAAGCAAAATTGAAAAAAATCATCATATTATTTCATTCCATCATCTCGCTTGGATTTGTTTCCACAAATATATTTTCAAAATTTTGTGCCAACTATGTCGCATTATAAGTGAACAGTTTACAGATGCTTGTTGCTTTCTTTAGGAGCTGAATCTGTTATATTCAAAGGAAATAAACTTTGAAACTATTTTAATGCTTTCAAAGTTTTTATTTACCCATTTTCTAGGAAAGTGTTCAAATTGTTATGTTTAAAGTTATCAGCTATCAGATCATATATATATATATATATGTATATATATTTACTTCGATTGAAGTGCATTTAAATAGTCTCCTTTGATTTCTGCTTTCTTCAGCTACTTCAATTTTTGAAATTTTGTCCACTTAAATTTTAATTTTATACATAAAAGGAACTTTTAGAAATATAATAGTTTAAAGGTACCTGACATTGAATAATATTAAACACTTCTGAAAAGTATATTTTATATCCAACAGATGGTTTTAAAATTTTATTTTTCACTTTATATTATAAAAATATATTCGATACATTTTTTTCTAAAATTGATTTACTTTCTATGATCTGCTATCCTTCTATTTGCATTCCTTTTGAAACATTCATATACTTGAAAAGGGGCTTATAGCAGAGGTTTTAGCTTCATCGACATTCTGAAAGAGAGCAATTTCCATTAATTTATATTACCGTAAATGTAAACAATGTAATCTTATGTAAGTAAATTTATTTTCATATAAGAAAAGATTCTTCAAGGGATTGTCATAATAAATATGAAAAACCTTTCATTTTTGGAAACTTCTAGTTGTCAAGCAATTTTGTAAATATGAAATTGAAAATAATCAGAAGTAAAATGCCATTAATGTAGAAAAACTGAAAATAATCAGGAGACATAGTTTTTTTAAATTTAATATGACATCATCTAGAACATTCCTAAAATCTCCGCTACACATCATATGTATATATGGATACAGCTTATAAATATTTGATTTTGAGCCTGTTAATAGAATTTAACAGCTTTCTTATTTGCTTCAAGTGATGGATTTTAAATATCTAAAAATTTTGCTTTCCTATTAATGTGATTCTTCTAAAAGCGCAGTAAATTGTTTCAAATTTTCATAGAAAGGTTAGAAAAACATCTTTTAACAGGCGAATGGTTTTGCATCTTTGAAAATGTACAGAGGAACATTTTCATAAAGGATATTGTTTGTCTTTATCCTAATATTGCTTTAATTTTATTCATTTTTAAACAACTTTACTTAATTTAAAAAAATATATAATTAGTTCAATATAATTTTTTTCAAACCTATTTCCGATTTCATAATAATCCTTGTCAAGTTTCTTATAAATATAAATTTTGCACTGTTAGCTACATACTATTATTCATTCTTAGTAAAACGTTTTAGCCATTAATATTTCAAAGGAACTGAGTTCTACATTTTTGTGATTAAAGCTTCAGTGATTGTGCTACAAAGTTTATATTATCATTAAGTTAATGATTTTAGATACGATAAGATATTTTCGTAGAAAGAATTATGTGAAACTGTTGCTTGCTACAATCTTTAATAGGTTTAAAGCAATGAATAAAAAATATTCAAAAATATAATAATTAATAATGATAAAATTGCAATTAATATAATAATTCAATAAATTTTAATTCCAAAGGAATAAATCTATTTTATATAAAACGAAAGATATCTAAAAACATCATTAAGAGAATTGGATTTATTATATAGAAATTTTATTTTGCAGTTTATTTAACAGCATATTTACAGATGCACATAATATAAAATATAATTCTTAATTTTGTCAATAAATGAGTTTTTTAGCTATGGATATTTATAAAAGAAATCTAGAAAATAAATTTTGACCATAAAACAAAGGGAATTTCTTTTTCATGTAGCCTATAAACAATAAAACATTAGCTAAAAATGGCTTGTATGTATACCTTGGAAATGATTATGTATAAATTCATCAAGCCAAATATGCAAATATTATTGGGGTGAGGAAATATAATTTTTAATAATTACTAATGAGATGTTAATGAAATACACTGATGGAAAGAAAATCTCAACACTAGGAAGGAGCTGTGCTATATAACCGAAATTTGGTAGGCGTGTTTATACATCTGAAAGATGACTTCGATTCAAATTTCGAACTACGCCCGTAAGTGTGGCGCTAGTAGCGACACTATGAACATGCAAACAAGGTTTGCTTTAAATAAGCGCTGTGAGGTTCGTGATCGTTATTTACAGTTGAGATTTGACGTAGTGGGTTAATGTTAGTCAAGGATGCCTCTGAGAAGACGAAGAAGCCATTATCAACAGCTCACTGAGTTTGAACGAGGTCGTGTTGTAGGGCTACGAGAAGGTGGGTATTCTTTCCGCGATATTGCTGAAAGACTTTGCAGGAATGTATCCACTATGCATGAGTATTGGCGGCAGTGGTCAAGGGAAGGTACTGCCTCAAGAAGACCAGGTTCCGGGCGGCCACGTGGTACTACTGAGAGGGAAGACCGTCGTATTCGGCGTATGGCTGTGACTAACCGTACTGCGTCTGCAGCTGAAATTCGAGCTGCATTTGGCACCACAGTGACACAACGAACTGTTACAAACCGGTTACTTCAAAGGACAGCTCTGAGCCAGACGCCCTATACAGTGCATTCCACTGACTCCAAACCACTGCCGTTTGCGACGTGAATGGTGCCAAGCTAGAGCTCATTGGAGGATGGAATGGAGATCTGTTGTGTTTTCTGATAAAAGCTGGTTCTGCCTTGGTCGCAGTGATAGCCGTTTGTTGGTTAGAAGGAGGTCAGGTGAACGCCTGCTAGTGACCTGTCTGCGGCGTAGACACACAGGGCCTACTCCTGGAGTTATGGTTTGGGGAGCAATTTCGTATGACAGCAGGAGCACTCTCGTGGTTATCCCACGCAACCTGACTGCAAATTTGCACGTCAGTCTAGTGATAAAACCTGTTGTGCTGCCATTCATGAACAGCATTCAAGGGGGTGTTTTCCAACAGGATAACGCTCGCCCTCATACCGCTGTTGTAACCCAACATGCTCTACAGAGTGTCGACATGCTGCCTTGGCCTGCTAGATCACCAGATCTTTCTCCAATCGAGCACCTATGGGACATTATTGGACGACAACTCCAGCGTCATCCACAACCTGCATTAACCGTCCCTGCATTGACCGCCCAAGGGCAACAAGCATGGAACTCCATCCCACAAACTGATATCCGACACCTGTACGACACAATGCATGCACGTTTGCCTGCTTGCATTCAAAATTCTGTCGGTTACACCAGTTTCTAATTTACCAACATTTCACATTTGAAATGGCTCTTCTTGCCAATGGCTCTACCTGTGATCTTGAAACTTTAATCAATTAAATATGTTATTAAGACAAATGTATTCCTAAAATTTCATTACTGTACAATAATTTTTTCTTGGTGTTGGGATTTTTTTTCCATCAGTGTAGTTTGATTGTTGCAAAATAGTTTCAAGTAAAATAGTAAATAATAACAAAACTAAACTTCATTAAACAGCATGAACAGATAGGTGCAATTAATAATATTTCTGCTTGTCGAAAACTACATTTTATATTTATAAAATTACAATCTCTTAAACTTTTCTTTATTACATCTACTACCAACTAAGGTATTTGCAAAGCATTTAAAAAAACAATAATTAAGGTTTTTATTTCTTTTTAAACAAAATTAAGTCTTATAAATTCAATTAGCTAATTACAGACCAAAATAAACAAAAAAATAAAAAGTGGGCTTTAAAGTGTACCAACAGTTAATTAAAATTAAAGCCTAGATGACTTTAATTAATTGCTTATTCAAGCCAGTAAATGCTAATTTTCGTTGTGAAAATGAGTACCTCAGATCAATCAATAGCCTCTAAGGGACCCAACCACGATCCTTGAGGATGATAAAGGAAACCACTTTGACCGATATCCTTTGAATATGCATTAGAAATCTTCTCCTATTACTTTTCAAACTGTACATTAACATCAGGACCATGGAATCTGCTGTTTCGGATGATATTTATTATTACAAAGCTTTATTCAGGTCACTAGTGGGAACTCAAAGTGTTGTATGTGCTATATTATATATGTATATATATTATATATTTATTCTATTATTATTATATTGGTATATTTTGTATTGCTTACTTTGTAATGATTATTATTGATATTATTATTTGAATATGCATTAGATAACTTCTATTGCTTCTCAAACAGTACGTATCAGGACTGTGGGATCTGCTGTTTTGATGGTATTTATTTATTACAAAGCTTTATTCATGGTCATTAATCGGCCCTCTCAATTTGATTTTGTTTTATATTGTATGTGCTGTATGTATTGTATATTGTATTAATTTATTTTTATTACCCTATTTTGTAATGTTCATTATTTGTGTTGAAAATGACTATTTTTTTCATTTTATTAACTATTATTTGTATTACTTGATTTATATTTATATCACTTGTAAAATAATTGATAATGACATTGTATATTACATGTCTTTTGACCAGAGAGGAAATACGGTAAGGAATGAGTTTCTAAAGCCTAGTTTATGATACCGGCAACGGTCTATTTGATTGACGAGGTATGTATGTTATCGCTTTGCGCCAAGGATGTCTGACAGACATTCTGTGCCGATGGGATTCTGAGACGATTGTGACATTATTATAGTAATTTATTATTTTTATGCATTACATGTCAGGGTTACTTCTGATACATATAATGCAATGTTGCTTCAGTAATGCTGTTCCATTTGGGAAAATTTCTGAGCCTTTAAAGGTCAGTTGGCAAGAATAATAGTGAGATTATTTTCCTTTTCAAATATATTAGGGAAACTTTCTTAGTAAATCTAGAGAAGTTATTTAACAATGGATTTTTTTTATCTCCGTATTCATAAAGAATGTACTTTTGCATGAGAACAAAAGCAAAAATAATCGAATTCGAATCACATATGTATGTAGTTGTCAGCATTTACAATCTACTTTTCACAAAGCTACAAAAAAAATTTTTATGACTAAATTTAGATCAATTGTCAGTAAGAAAATTTGCATGTCACTGCTGTTTTTTATCAGTTGACACGTTTTATGGGTATTTGGATAATTTTATTACACCGTTTAAACTATTTTGGTCGAGGAATTTTGTTTTTTTTCATATTATAAATAATAGTAGTCACATTGTTGCAATATAAGTGGAATCCAATTCGTCTTTCTAAAAAATATGCCCCTAAATATTTAAGAGCTTGAATTCAAATAATAATACATGAATAGTAGGGCATAAATTTCAATTTATCGCATTTAATTGAGAAAAAATTATCGAAAAGCATCATATACACATTTATTAAAATGTTTATAACCGCTAAATACTATTAATGAAAACTAGCATCTTGAATTAAAATACCATATAATACAGAAAAGAAATAATTTCTTCAAAAAGAATCATCAAATTATACTATTTGTAATCAATGATAGTACGCATTAAGACAAATTTCTAGCACAAAATTTGGCTTTAACTTTCTTAAATTCGATCACTAAAGAGTTTTGGTTTCTCCGATTTGTTTCGGTTACATGTAATGAATAAGAAGTTTTTATAAAAAAGTGAAGGTACTCACTCTAAAGCTATTATTTAAGATAATTCTTTTTATTATTCGTTAGCAAATTAGATCTGCATTTTTACTTATTTACAGGACACAATTACAATCGTCAAAAATTTGAATGACAGATTTTTAAAAATATGTTCATTTCACAACTTTATTTTCGTAAAATCGCATTTTTGGCTTTATGCATCCTGTCTATTTGAGACCAATATAAGATAAAGCTAGACTGATTAAATTTTATATATGCTCTTTTCATGAAAATTGTAGCTTTCTGTCAAATTTATAAGGCTTTTTGAATGTAAGTTTACATGATAACTACCAAACGGTGAGAGCTAAATGGGCAAATTTTGGCATACTGATTTATTCAGATTTAACATCTGAAATATATCTTATCGAATAATAAATCCCACCACATCCAATAAGAGACATACTTTTATTAAATCTTAACTTCACTATCATGTAAAAGGCTATAATTTAGATGAAAAAAAATGTTGCATGCAATTTCGAAACTGTACTTTTTTGTGTATGTTTAAAATTTTGTGATCAATTTGAATTTGAAATCAATGCGACTAGTACACAAATCCGATTTCTTGTACTTTTTGCTCAATGCCAATGAATAAATGCCAAAATGGCAAAAGAAAGCATTCGATAAATTCAGTATCAATGATAAATTAATGCCAAAAATCATAATTTTGCAACTACTATTCACCAATGCCATTTAAGGCATCCAGAACCTGAATAATTTCCCAAGATTTTATATGGGAAAGAGGAGCGACAGAAGCCTTCTAAGCAGTGAGTCCGAAATAATTGTGGACCCCACTGTCCCTTCTTTTTTTAATTACTTGAAAAATTTTATCTTTTAGACGTAAATAATTACTTCTTCAATGTCTTCCTCTTGACAATAATAGCGATTAATAGGAATTGCCTTAAAGTGAAATAGTTTTAAATTAAAGAAATGTGCGATCATATGAGTTATAAAGTTCTTTGAAAAATAAATGAATTCCTTCAATATAAGTCACATGGCTTCTTGTGCATATTTCAGACGATGATAAATTGTAATTAATGAATGAGGTTTCAATGAGACAGTCGTTTTACAGATGATGCATCGTTCTATCAGAATGAATAATAGAAAATGTGATGCGCCGATACATATTGGATCTTCAACTCTTATTTCGTAGAGAATTTCAAATAATTTGTTCAGTTTTTGCAACTTGATTAATATAGTTTTAATTATCGATTAAAAATTAATAAGAATTGAAAAACATAGCTCAAATTCGGTAAAGAATAAAACTTTTATAATAAATGAATTGTAAATTTGCATAATTCATTCAATTACAAATTTAGATTTTCAAGTCTCACATAAAACCTATAAACAATGTTTGATGTAAGATTTTGCTGTAAAAAAATTTCATTCTCTTAACTATAGTTGAATGTTTTCCTATGAAAATGGTTTTTTCCGTTCAATACTTAAAATAGAATTTTAAATAATTTACCTTCCATCTTTAATTGAAAGTATTTTTTGAAAATATATGCATATTCCCTGTTTGCTCAGTATCCTTTGTTTCCATGATGATAGATAGAACAAACATAAGAAATTAAATTATTCTTTTAATTGAAAATACTGTCTCTGTTTGCAAAATGAGTACTTTTTTCTTTACTCTATTGATGAATTAAAGAAGCTCAATTAATTCCACATATGTTTCAATTCCTCCCAAACATACGTATACACTGAAAGTTTTTTCAATTCGAAATTACGTCAAAACCAATGTTGTCTTGTACTGAAATATTTAATACGCCAATGTTTGTCACTTGTATTTTCTGAAGAAGATGAAAAGCGTGTTTTGTCGAGACTGCATAGTGTGGAGTGTAACATCAAGGAAAAAGAAATCCGCGTTCTGATGAGTTAGTGCTCTACTATTATTTCTTTTCTTACTCTACACTTTGCGGTAACTTTTTTAATAACGCAAGAGTGGGTTTTCTGTTATTTTGAGATCGTTAACAGTTAAAATAGCAACTAAATGGACAGAAGAAGATGCTGCCATTTAGAACATTTATAATTTTTAATTCTTACCTTAATTAAGTGGGTTAAACTATTTTTTTCTCTTTCTATATATTTGGTTTCAAAGTTTTATTAATTCTTAAATGATTCAATTTATTCAGTGTTTATTCATTTATCTATACATAGTATAAAATGAAGTATCCTGAAAGCGATGTTTGAAGCAGAAATATTCCACTGATATTAGAGATATGTGTACCATTTGGTTGATTTTTTTTAATTAAGGCAGGTTTTAGCAAGTTGAAATCATATCAAAATAAAAAAGTAGTTTTGTAATTACAATTTTAATTATTTTCCTAATATAATTCAAACATGCGTAAAATAGCAGTATTTGTGATCTGCACTTTTTCGTTCTTGTGCAAAAACTTACTGCATATGTGCAAGAAGTGCTCTAGAATGCATATGCGATACATTTCGTTGCTTAGATCTGATTTTAAACAGCGATCCAAAACTATTTTTGCCCCAAAAAGTCAGCTGAAATTGTAGATGTCTGCACCATTATGTAAGGAACTTATTGGGGCAGGCTTTAGTATATTTAATTCATACCAAAATAATGAGTTTAGTTTTATTATTCCTATTTTAATTATAAAGCTCAAGGTCAAAAGTTTCTCACTACTGGAATTGACTTTAGCGAAGAATGTTTTTCTCGCTAAAGTTTTTTTTTGCTTATGTTTTCTCGCTCTTCACATAATGTTTCGAAGAACTTTATGTGACACTTTATAAAATTGCAACCAAACAAAAAATTTCTGTCTAAGCAACAGGAGGAAAAGCAAATCAATTTAATTTACTAAGTAATAATATGAAGCAATCTTAACTTTATTTTCATATCAATTTATATAAAATTGATAAACAAGTGTAGAACAGTGGATACAAAGGCCTATTAGTATATTTTTAAATTTTAGAAAATATTTTCTGTTGCATATTTTTAAATTGCTTTGTTTATGAAAATATATTTCTACATATTAATTTGTCTAAATATCTCTGAAAGTGTGCTATAAAATTGTCTCGTGATGATTTGTAAATATGTTTTTATTTTTGTTTGATGTTACGTAACTCGTCCATGCCATATCGAGTGGTAGCTAGACTTAAATTTAAAGCAAATTTTTCCGCTTGAATATTAAGTCATGGGCAATTCTTTGTGAGTACTGCTAGTTATTTACATAACTAGTGTCTTTGAATTTGTGTAAGGAGAAATGTGAAAAATATTGTATTTTTTTGCAAAATATTTACATTTTTCGGAAAAGAGGAATTATTATTATTTATATTGTCAATGGCTGGGTTAACAAGAATTTTCAAATTTTTATAAGTATATATTTGAAAATTTATATTTTCTTTACAAAATATTTAAATTGTTTTTACAAGTCCTGATTCATATTGTGAATAGCCTAATAATGCTTAAATTAGAATGTTTTCTTATATTTTTAAACTGTTATTCTGTTTTTGATATTAGTAATACATACATACATTTGCATATGAATACATATATCAAGAAATCGCAAAGATTCAGTATGATAATGGGAAAGCGATTTTGCATAGACATATTAATTATTTATTATTATTATTATTATTTATTTTATTATTTTTAATCTAATATAAATGTGATAAAAACTGAACAAATGAATAGAAAATCACTTCTATTCTTTAAAGAATGAAGTTTATTTAACAACTGCATTTTCTATTTTGTAAAAGATTAACAAAAGAAATCCAGCAAAAATATTTGATCAGCAGATAAATGCTAACTTTTTATCTTCATGACATTCCAGATCATATAATTATATAGAATTAAATCTTCGAGGAAAAGACAATTTATTAACAATGGAACTCGGTATATTTTTAAACAATTCCAGAAAAGAAATTGTTCAAATAAGTTATTTTTTTCATGGTCAAGCTGAAACCATTAAAACATTTTTTTCGGAAAACTTGACAGCTATTTTGTTGTAATTTTCTGAGGCACTACTTTCACTTCAGTTTTAGCTTTTAATTTTCTTTTATTTTTACCTTTAAAACATATTATTAAAGATAGAATTTACGACCTCAATATAATAGATTTGACATTATAATGAAATATTTTTTGTCACTGTAGGTTTTCAAAAATAGAAAAATATTGTTGTTTAGTTGAAAATGAAATATGTAGCACCGGCAATAAAATTCAAAATAAAAGTATTTATTGTAAATGAAATATGTACATTTGATTGACAATTAAAACAAATATAAAATTTGAAATTGCCTAGAAACTTATATGTTAAAACTGTTAACGTGTTAAAAGTAAATAATATTTACCAAATTTTCATGATGGGTGTATAATTTTAATATTGGTATATATAATAAAATGATTTTGATATGTACACAATTTTACATTATTTTTATCAAATATACATAACGTGCTCATTTTTACCAAATATACATAATGAGTACATGATTTTAATATAGACATCAATATTACAAAATGTACAAAATGTGTGCATAGTTTTAATTTATGTATAATTTTTATGAAATCTGCATAGTATGCTTATAATTTTAATACGGACATCATTTTTACCAAATGTATAAGTATATTTTCGCCAAATATACACAATTTTAATGTGCCCATAGTTTTTATTAAAACATTTTTGCCTATTTCAGCAGTAATAGTATTCACTGTAAATAATGCAATCTTGCTCAGTTTTGCTACTTCCCACGCTTTCTCACTCTCGATGATCAGTTCAAAATCTTCATAAATCTTCATACCATCCTATTAATATATGATCTGAAGAAATTAAGAAATTTATCGTTTGATTATTACTGTTTCCTATAATA
Organism: Argiope trifasciata; assembly: GCA_026543055.1. NCBI lineage: Eukaryota > Metazoa > Arthropoda > Arachnida > Araneae > Araneidae > Argiope > Argiope trifasciata. The sequence goes on from JAPMOQ010045390.1 coordinate 4,141,475, forward strand.
TATAGAGTCATAAGATATATTTTGATCAATTAAATTAATTTAGATTTAAAACATTTTTATAAATTTTGGTACTAAACAAACTTTTGATGAAAGATAATTACTCTCAACAGTTTCTAGCTAAATGATACGATTTTATGTTCTATGAAAAATAGAATATTTTTATTTATTTTTTAAACTTTCGATATGTAATTTTTTTTCTTATTAAAACTTAAGCTATACGTGATTTGTACATCTTGATAATGATGATGGTAATATCATGTACCCACATTATCATGGAGGTTGGGTGCACTTGCATCTGATGATAAAGACACCTGATCACTCTAGGAAAGACGCCTGACTTCCACTCATATGAAGATGACACTCACACACTCGCTTGTACTCGCCTTTTTTTTACAGAGGCGGTGGGCTTTCGTCACGCCTCAAAGAACACAGGATGAAGAATAGCCATGCCCGAAACAATACTTGAACCTGGAATGCCCAGGTCAAGAAGAAGATGCCCTACCCCACAGACAGGATACTAGCAGATATGTCTTAATGCATGTACTTATTACTACACAATTGCTATTTCAAGAATAAATATATTTTTAAAAAAACTTATTCAAGCTTGGAGTGTGCTGAATGGCTCAGTGGTAAAATGCTCTGAGCTGAAAGGCACTTAGCATGTCCGTGTCCGACTTTAGGTAAGTTGCCTAGAATTTGATTTGTCCATAGTTGTATTTCTGCTATCTCTCGTTTGTTCAAAACTATTCTTATAATTTCTGTATCTATCTGTACCTAGACTTATAGATAAAAACAGATGTAAAGTTTAGTTCTTTGAATAAAATCACGAATTGAAATGAACAAGGTAACGCATGGTTTATTTACACTAACTTCATCAATTCGGCAAAACATTATTTTATCAATGGAATATCTGAAATAGATAAAATAAATTATATTAAGATGGTGGCTCAGCAATGACGAACAAAAACTGACATTAAATGATTACAGTCATATTTTTCAATAAACAATAATTTAATAAATCAAAATAAAAACAATCTATGCAATTTGTTTGAAAATATAAATTAAACAGAACAAACTGTAATTATATCAAAGAAATGTGTTATTAATTTCTTATTTTTCACTTGTTACTTAATTTATGATTGCACAAACATTCATTTTACTTTCAATTCACTTTATGACGATGTGTAATACCATCTATTAAATTATTTTACACAATAAATAGATTTGAAAGAACTAATGTAAAGACGAAACTGCATTTTAAAACATAAATTAAATATTTTAATTGATTATTCCTACATTATTTTCCTACATTCTACAATTATTTTCCTACATTTCCTACATAAAACGAGAGATTGGTTTTGATTGACAATTTTTAAGTAATTTTGACTTCAAACTCTGAAAATGATAAAGGAGACCACTCCAGTAGACATTGTATGAATATGCATTATATCTCTTCTTCTATTCCAATTACTTCATTAGAAATAATATGGCTATGAGGAGGCAGTGAACTTTCAATGATGTTTATTGGTATAGGCCAAGATAGGTACCGAGCAATTCTCATAAGCTGACATTCGTGGATAAAATATCGCAGGAATCTACAAGAGTAATGTTTGTGTGGGGTGAAATTCCTCTAATAATAAATAATGTGAGATCTTTCGAATCAGTTAATACAAAATTAAAAAGTTTAAGAGGTACATCTTCAAACTAAAAAAGAAAAATCAGACGCAAATTTTAAAGGAAATAAAAAAAAAGGTATTTGAATAATAATTTATATACTATAGCCAATTTTTGTCTCGTTTATTTTTTAGCTTGTTTAACCTTAAATGGTGCATGAACGATTACTTTTTTTTCTTGGGAGATCAATCAATGAATTAATACTGGCACTTAGTTGCATATTTCTTCTCATAATTAAATGATATCTAAATATTGCCTCTTCAATTGATGCTTTTTCATCAATCGTATTTTCAAATTAGAGTCCGAAATTTCAGTATCTTTTTAATACTTTACTGTAAATAGAATATATAAATTTCCCTGATTTTAGTTCACTTAAGAAAATCTCCACATATCTATATAAATAAAATTGAACGTTTGTCTGTATGTCTCTTATGCCTTCCGAAATCTTTCATCCGATTGCTGTTAAACTTGGTCAGTTTATTGCGTGCATCCGTGTGATGGTTATAGGCATAATACAATTATCCAAATTTAAAAAAAATCCGACAGCAATCGCATTTATTTACTAAGGAATAATCTCTAAATAACCCGCCGACGAGACAAAATAAATTCAGTAGAAAGGCTAAATAAAAGTTAAAGTTTAATATTGTATTGCGTACAATAGTTATATTGTATGTAAATGCCAAGCAAGTCATTCTCAGAGGTAACAACATTATTACAGATTGTGCGAGAAAGGTTTCGGGTAAACAATACTGAGTTTTTAAAAAAATGATTTAACTGTAAAGTTTTTCGCATTAATTTCTAAAACTGTTATAGTACAAATAATTTTGCAACATCCTAATTTTCAAGAAATTGAAAATTTCTTTTCAACTATATTAACGATTATATGGTATAAACATATTTTCCCTGTTTAATTAAAAAAAATATTTGAATCCCATTTTCTAAAATTAACAGAGAATTCTGAACGAGCATTAAACGATTCATGAGATACAATAAATAGTTTCTCTCATAACCATTTTGAAAGAACACCAAGCTTTACAAATATGAAACAAATTACAAAGTAATATATAAAAATGAATATTTGTTTGTTCTTATTTTATATATTGTCGTACCAATCATCCTGTTTTAATAAAACATTGCCATATTATTGACTGATTGCACAATATTAATTTTTTCGCAGCAGCAACGCACTGGGTACTAGCTAGTGTTTTATATAAATATCTTTTCTAAATCACATCTAGGAACCAAGAAGGATAAAAAAAATATATTACTAAGGTAATGGTTAATGTAAAAATCTGTACAAGATAAGTGAAAGTACTTTAACCCTCCAATCGCCAGAGACTTATTTCATAGTTATAAATTTGTATAGCAAATTTCATAGTATAAAAGCCTCATTAACCAATGCGTTTTATAAACTACCGGAGATTCATAACTTATGGGTAATATATATGGGTATCAATGGCGAATAAGAATAAATTAAAAATTGGTCAATTCTTGTCTGAGTTATTTACTTTTTTAAAAAATTATTTGTACATGCATCACTCAAATCTCAATAAAGATGAATATTTTTTTTTGCGTGAGTGTATAAGTATGTTTTAGAGCTCTACAGGCTAGATATTTTGACATAAAGCTGCCAAAAATATAAATTTTGGAAAATGAAAATGTATAACTTAGCATGATTTTTTTCGACTTTTAACATAATTTAAATCACCATAATTAAAATTAAATGAGACTATTATACATTTTCCCCGATAACAACTTAAAACATTACGAAATGACTTTTTTAATTCAAGATATTTGGATTCATCTTGAAATTCTAAACCTTAACTTTGTAATGATATTAACCAGGCAATTTTTTAACTAAATTTTTACGCCGAGTCAAATTTTAAGAAAAAAACTAAAAAATGCTTTTTCACACAAAATAATAATAATAATAAATAACTTGAAACTTTTAAACTTTTAAAATATTTATTATTAATTCAAGAATTATGTTGCATTTAAGACAGAAATGGATTATATATAAAGGGTGAATGGTAAAATTTTTATAGCTCTTTAAATGCAAAATGGAATCTCGCATGCTAAAATCTTTGAGACAAGATGCAGTACCGCTAGTTATGAAATAAGAAAAAAATAAAAGTTATCTGGCAAAATCATATTAGATGAATGTGTGCTAAACGTAATAAAAAAATATAGTTAAATTTCAGTGTTATTTGCAAATTTTTTCAAATATTTGGAATTAAATTTATGAAATTTCAATGATTTTAAAAAGGAGTCACCCTAAAAAGGAAAATACAATTAATCGGTATTATCATTTGAAGTTGTCAACTGTGGTTAGTATATAATAAAGGGAGACGGTCTTATGTTCCAAGTTGTTAAACATTTATTATGGATTTTCAAGCAAGAACGTCATAATTAAAATAGAATAATTGCTGTATATCACAGAGAGACATTTATATTTTAGAAGAATATTATATTACCAATCTAAAAATTTAACGTGATACTTTTAACTTAAGGTAATGAAGTTAGCCCATAGCTCTATTATAAATGAAATTCATTTCTTAAAACAAAATTATACATATTAGTTGTTTTATTTTTTTCTATTTCAAGTATTATATTATTTAAATTCTTATCCATGATGTGATTTAATAATTGATACTTTACACAATTTTTTTTCGTTTCTCAAGCAGTGTCTATGAACCAACTTTTCAATGGCATTTTTAAACTTGCAGCATATAGAAAGATTGAAGACTTCGATTCAAATAATTTTGGTAGCGTAACTCTGTGAAAAACGTTTGTAGGCAACAAAAGGTATTCTTGTATTTTTCTGCAGGATTTATTAAAATTAAACACTCAAAATGGAGTAAAATAAGATGGAATAAATTTTAAAATCTAAATCTTAATGATCTGGACTTTTTAAAATCTGGCAGAATGCTTTTTCTCGTTTTTTTCTTATATTGTATGAAGAGCATGAACACTAATTAATATAAATGTAGTCAATGGTCGGAAAGTTTTTGTCATTTTCCAATTTTTACCGCTTATACATGAAATTATTGAAATTTCGATAAAAAATTTTTTGGAAAATTTCAAACCTATATTAATTTGGTAAGGGGTTTCTTCTTTAATAATTTTTAATTCATATAGGACATGGAATCCCTTAAAAAATAAATAAAGTCTTCTTCGGAGCATTATGCCGAAATTCTATTTCATTATCCTTTCTTTAGTCGGTTTTATAGCTTCAAATAATTGCATTAGACATGTATTAACCTTCCCCCATAAAGAGGTTTGGAATATATTTTACGATTTTTCAAACATTAAAATGTTGAAAATTTCTTTTTTTTTCCGCTTCTTTGTTTCTTTTGATACCTATAGATTGTACGAAACAAATATATATTTTTTATATTATATATTTCTACCATATGAAAAATATCCGTCAGATCAATTGCTATTCCAATCTTTTTGTTGCATGAAATAAAGAGCTCTCGAAAAGAAAGCAACATTTTAAATTATCTTTGTTTAAATGAGCATCATGATTATAACTTTATGATCGACATATTTAAAAATTAGAATCATAGCTTTATGATCTTTATATTTGCAGACCAGGATTGTTTAAAATTTTTATGTTAGGAAATATTACAATGTTTTTATGATTGGAAAATCAAGAATAATTTATTCTTAATTGTCAACAGCATTTTGAATATATAAAAATAACTTTATCATTTTTTCAGAGGAAAACTCTATTTTTTTAAGAAATATGTTTCTCTCTAAGAAATTCTGTACAAAATGTAGTAAAAACTCTTTTCATGTATTATTTTATTATAAAATAAAGATTACACTTTTTTATAGTTTTCCATAGAACAACACTCCTTTTCATTTATCATTTTTATTCCCAGGAAAATGAATAAAACATCTCACGAGAACGTCAAACAATGCAAGAGTATTAATATTTCCAATATTATGAAATCCGAAAATGTCCACAAATAATAGCAATTCAAAACGACCCTGTTAATATACTAGAAATAATTCAATACTCTTCTAGTAAGTTTACACTTTTTATTATTGATAATTTTTAGTTAATTATAAATGAGTATAATTTAAGTACAAATGAGTTGTTTATTTCAAGGAAGAAAACTTTTATTTCATCTTCCACATGACTCTTTCCGAAGTAGGAATTAATATTTCCGGTGAATGTTTATCAAATATTTTTTTGCATTTAACCTACCAGCGAGCTCGAGTATGTGACAGATACACTAGAGATGGATTTCGTTTTATATCTTTAGATCTGGTTGCGCTGGGAACGCTTGTCATTGGCTATCTGTCCCCCTCCATTTGACCTACTTTCAGTAGTCGTCGTAAGTTTGTAGTGTTAATAGGTCTCTGCCGATCTGTTACATCTAATTTTGTATAATTTTACAAATAAATCTGTGTTGTTTTAGACTGACCACAATTGGCAAATGCACTTACAAAAGAAAATGTTGAATAAAAGCACCCAAGTCTCTACGAAGTGAGCTACAATTAAAAGTGCTAAAGAGAAAACCTGAACTAGGTATTGAAGAAGTGGAATATGCGACGTCAGGGGAAAAAATGCAAACTCTGCCAAAAAGACACGCTGACTAGAATCACGACCTTCAGTTGTGCGATTTTCCAGAAATTTATATGTTTGGAACACGCTAAACACATTTTCTCAAATTGCAACGCTGCAATGAAATAATAATGAAACTATTTTCTTCCTTTTCATATCTAGCTTCCAATTACTTTTTCCTTTTTATACATAAATTCTGTACTATTTTTTTTGCAATTCTGTATTTTATATGAAAATTGTTCTGTCAAAATATCGGCATTTCCATTTATGTTATTTTTAAATCAATTCAGTTAAACTGTGGTCATTTTATATTGTTATTGCAATCTATGTTTATATTTTTTCTGCTTCTTTTTAAATAAAAAATGTCTAAAGTAATTGTAGTTAAGCTATTTAATATATAATTTTAATAGTTACGCCCTTGGAAATTTGCATTTTACTATAGCGTATTTAGGGAAATACGCGCTATCTTTCATGTTGGTATGATGGCCGCACCTGCTGGAAGGTTAAAGTGTGTTCATCACGATCGTGCAAAATCTAAGAAAAAAAGCGGTGATTCTCAAAAGCAAAATTATATAATTGTTTTATCAAAAAAAAGTTTTAAATTCTCTTCTTAATGTTTATCTCATTGTTTCAAGAAAAAAAATAACCATACACTGTTTTTTTTTCTTCTATTCGATGGAAAAAAATTATGATAATATGAAGTGAAATGAAATAAAAGAAATAGCTGAAGAAAAAAAGTGTGGGTTTATTTTATAGCCCGATATTTAGAGATAATAGAATACGTTTGATGTCGTCTTTTAAGAAGAAGAATGGAAAATCTAAAGTAAATAAAGTTTGCTCAAAACAACAAGGAAAAAGAATGCAGGTTTAAAAAAGGTATTATTTGAATTATAATAGATAATTCTAGGTTTCATTTATAAAAACCTACTCATGTAGTGAGTGTCGCTTTGAGAAAAAAAATATTTTTTCCCCTTTTTAATTTAACTTAAAATTTATAGTAAAAATCAAAACAAAAAACAATTAATGAAAGTGAAGGGACTGAATATATCTTTCTATGCAAGTATTATCTTTTTGTGCGAGAATGTGTGAATGCATCATTCTAAAGAATTAATTTGCTTATAATGTTCTTAATTTCCCAATCAATTACTTGATAAATAATTAAGTAAAATGAAATTTGGACCACCATTTTTTTGTACGAAAGATCGTAAAATAAAAAAAAAACAGCTTGTAAAATGAAATGGAAAGTTAACAATACCTCAAGATTAATTGACCGTTGCTTAATGGCTAACTGTATCCCTAAATAGTATCCTTTATTCTCATTTACTAAAGGAAAGTGAAAATTATAAATGATTTCCCTTTAAAAGAATAAAAATTTCTTTTCTGTCCAAACAAACGTTTAAATAACTTAGCTTCTTAATATATAAAACTGATTAAGCGTAATTTTGAAATTCAAAGTAAATAGTAACTTGATTATTAAGAATTAGAATTATTTCAGCACAAATTCACAGTCTCATTGGAAAAAATTAAATTATCTTTATACTATAAAGCTATTTTACTGTGAATGACCATAGAAATAAATAGATCATTAAGTATTTGCTCTTCAAAATGGAAATTTAGACATATTTGATATTAAATATTAATTTTCTTTCAATGTTGTTTCAGTGTTCAGAATATACAAACTTTTGGGCTTAGAATAAAGATGAAAAAAACTGTATAATCCAAAGTTTATGGCATTACTCTCTTCTTTTTTCTTCCTCATATGACCATTACGCCATTTCAAATATAAAACACTCTGTTGTCTAACAAGAGTTGATTTGTTAACAAAACCAAGTACAACAAGTGTTACACAGTTTAAATATTTTAACTCCATGGAATTACACAGGGGTAGTGTCAAAAATTACAAACCATAACTTACAGCAATATTTTGGAAACTAGCTTGTATATATATATATATATATATATGTGTGTGTGTGTGTGTGTGTGTGTGTGTGTGTGTGCT
>JAPMOQ010045390.1:4149823-4160938 GCA_026543055.1 Argiope trifasciata
TTTAAATGAATAAAACAGAATTAAAGAAGTAACAGAAGAGTCTGTTATGAGATATTTTTCTTCCTCATTTATTCCATTTAATTAATTCTTTTTGCAATTTAAAGTACGTATTTCTAACAGTAGTAATATATTTAAATTAAGACTAATCATGTAAGAATGGAATATATTCAAAGTATTATTAATCTTTCGATAGCAAAATCCGATATATTTATACTCTATTTTTACTGTCAAAAATATGAAACAGTAAAGAGAAAAATATATAAATGACAAATTTATTAAGATAGCCATATTAGAACCATATTCAAAACATTTTTAGATACCTCACTCCATTAAGGGGATCAGAAAATAGTGTAATGATATTTATTACCGAAAATGGAATTAATGAAAATCGTATAAAAGCTCTTGTTTATAATGGCATTGCAAGAAATTTTGGAGACTCTAAAAGATAATTATGATTTCGATTACAAGAAGAGCTTTTTTGTTTAATTTATTCAATAATAACTTTCAGGAAAGTTAAGTAATCTTACTGATCTTAATTCTAAACTTATTTCTTTCAAAGGTACATCAGAAAACATTAAAATGTAGTAAGATTCACAGGTTGTGGAATTATAAAATAGGACGTCTTTTTTAGAGGCTGATTTTAATGAATTAGATCAGAAAGATTTCTAGAATATACGTTAGGCCTTACGAGTATATAATTATCTCCAATCAATGGAAAAAGAAAATTCTAAAAGTATTCCCCATAAATAATGGTTGACAATGGCAAAGTAAATTGCTGCTTATTCACTGTATCAATTCACATATAAATAACTTACTAAATTTTTCATGATATTAAGGGTTTCTATGAAATTAATCCAAAAGTTGTTTATTAAACTCAAAATTATGTCCAGATGATAAAATGATACAATTATATAAAATATTACTTAAGGCTATTGCTCAGTCAAATCTACAAAAAAAAGCTTTTAATATGCATTCAGAACATTTCTTTTCATGCATGTTCTTGATTCATGAAGAATTGTTAAATCTCTGAAAGACAAAGGACAAAAACGTTTGGAAAGGTACTTGAAAGCAAAGAGGGGCTTCAAAATATTATGTTCACTTTGAGGCAAAATACTGAATAAATCTTAATAATCCGTAGTCTACAAAAATAACGGTAATTCTCTCATGAATAGTTTGAAAAAATTCTAAAGCCTTTCGTCGGAATAGGAACTAGTTACGTTAAATAGTTAACAATTATTTTACACTCACAAGCAATAAAAAAGTTATAAAATATTTTACAATAACCTTTAAATACTTTTGAGACTTCAAAAACCTTAAAAAGATGGGCATTAGATCAACACTTTCGGATAGCTATTAATTTCGTGAAAAATTGATAATTTTATTGCTAATTTTGGCTATCTAAATTTCAGGTCATATATTTATTTTATCTTTATTTAAGATAATGCTTATATACTTAAAAAAAACTTAAAAGATAATTACTTACAGGTATAACTCTTTATGTTTTTTACCTTAAAGAAAAATATGCTTTAAAAATAATCATTTAAAAAAATTTCTTATGTCTATATATTTTTAGAAAAATTAATTCATCATTTATAATTAATAACACAAACTTCAAACCTATTCTACGATATCTAAATCATTTTTATTTAATCAAAAAATATGCATATAAGTATAAAATATGTATGTGTATATAAATATTTTAAAAATATTTTTATAAGTGATAATAAAAAAAATATTATTTTCGTCTAGTTCTGTAAATGTTTGTTATATTTTAAGATTTAGTAATGTGTCCTTTACAGTCTTCATCCATAAATATTCGGTTTTCAATATTATCAGTAATTTTTGTTTAATATGCACTAAATTATTTATTTCTTGAAACATCAAATTTTTCTAAATAGAAATTACCCATTCGAATTTCAGGATTCTTAATACCAATTGATTTGAAATTTTAACAATTAAATTAGTTTTTAATTTTTTCTGTTTTTCATTTTTATTTCTGAAACAACGACTAAATAGGAAAGTCTACTTTCTACAAAATTTGTAATTAAACTATTTTCTTTTAATCTCGGGGGAAAACTGGATAAGGGTTTCAATAATAAGAGCAACTGAAATAAATGCTGAAAATTCATTAGATTTGCCTTCAATTTGAGTCCTGGGTCAATCTTTTCTAAATAATTTCCGATAATTGAAAAGTTTATGCGTCTTGACTTTCCAATATTTGTAAAGATATAAATCTCAATATAAATGGTCCCTAAACAATTAATTACCAGTAATTGCTTTCGTAACGATTTTTAAGACAGGGGACAAATTCCTTTGAGATTTTAATCGTACCTTAAATAATTGTATCATGAAGCATACTGAAAATAAAATATTAAATGCGTGAACAAGACTTGTAATAGAAAATATACCCTTGAAAACATAAAATCTATCTATTTAACTGAGAAGATGATAAACAAGCCAAGTTGTTTACTTAGGAAGATTAGTTTAGCTGTATATTAACGTCCCGCTTTAAAGCAACACTTAGGCTGTTTTAAGACAGACCTCGCAATTTTGAACCATAGTCAGGTGATGAAGAAGACACTTGAGCTAGTATCTCCTTTACAAATCAATTTGAGGATAAGATTTCCATTTTTCTTAGAAGTGAAACATTTAATTTTTTTTAGAATTCCTAAAAATGGTTTAATGTTTCAATTACCATAGATGAAACAAAGATATTTTGAGTTAAAATTAATATATTTATTTAATGACATTTTATGCATGCATACACTAATATCTTTTAATTAATTTATATGTTATAATTTCCACTCCAGTAGTGTTTTCTTTTCTTTAGGAATTCTTATTTGAACAATATCCTTTCTTTAATTTCCATAATATTCAGCTGACTTCAATATGGTGAATGAAGTATGCTACAGAATTTTCTCCTTAATCATATAAACTAAAACAAATGAAATTATAAAGTAATAAAGTAGTTATAGTTAAATATTTACTCGTGTTTTAATGAAGTTTATAACTATGGGAGCAGAGTTACAGTTTTCTTCATTCATATTTTCTGGTTGCTTTGGATTGGCGTTATATAATAAACCAGAAAAAAAAGCATTTTCATATTTAATATTATTAAAGTTTGAAACTACCGTTTCAAAGGAACAAAAGACTACTCACAATATTCTTTCTCAAGTATCTTGCATATGAACTGCAAACGTAAAAAAAATTAAGTGGGATTAACATGCGTTAAGAATATTGTTATGGAACTCGGGATTCTTTTCGATTTGTTGGTCGCGAAATTCATCGCGTTGCCAAATAATCACCAAGCTCGTCATTAATTCGGCATCCAATCAGCATCCGACAGAGCTGATTATAAAACGGTATTTCCAGTGATTGAACTAGCCATGGTGGGAACATTGCGTATTTGTAACAATATTATAAAAGTTTTTTTTTTATCTTTACTGCGATGTCTAGAGCTAGAAAATATGATTTCCATAGCTAATATTTTAATGCCAGATAACCATTAATGTAATAACATTAATTACGTAAGATTATGGATTACATAAATATAAATCTAATAACATAAATTACATAAAATTATGGACAATATAAATATAAATGTAATAACATAAATTGCATAAGATTATGAATTGCAAAACTATTCCTGTAATAACATAAATTACGTAAGGTTATGAATTATATAATTATTAATGTAATTGCATAAATCACGTAAAGCTAAGAATTATATAACTATAAATCTAATAACATACATTAAATAATGGATTACATAACTATAAATCTAATAACATGCATTACATTATGGATAACATAGCTATAAATCTAATAACGTAAATTACATAATGGATTACAAAGCTATAAATATAATAGCATAAATTATGTAAAATTAGGAATCGCATAACTATAAATGTAAAAACATAAATAACGTAAGATAAGGGATTTATTAATTCATTGCTTTGTTACTTTAAATGAATGAATTTTAAAACATAACATGCCGTTATGATTACGAAGACTATTCTATAATGCTGCATATGAAAATAGTTTTTTAAAGAAAAATGTAGTAAAAAATAAATTAAATATCATTTTATTGTGTTGATGAATAGTTAATAATTTAGATATATTTAAAAAAAAACTATTTCAATTATTATTTTTTTTTCGTTTTCAGAAAATAGTTTTATGGACCTGCAGTTGCGAAAATAAATTAAAAATGTTAAGCAATAAAATTATTTTTCAAAATAATGATTGTATATTTCTTTTCAAGGTTTTGAATTTGTTCTCATATTTATATTAAATTCAGAGTAACAACACTAAAAACAGACTAAATGTGGAACATAATATTCTAATCAGAGCTTTATGTAAAATGTTAATATAATATATTATGATAATAATTTTAATTGTTTTGTCTGAAGAATTTTGTTTCTGATTTTTTACAAGTTATTCTTTTTTTTTACCTTGATTTTTTTTTAAGTTCCTCATTCGTTAATTTTAGGATATTGTTTTTATTCGTATTCCATAAAATATATTTTTGTATAACATATATATATTTGTATAACAAGTTTTGTATAATATATTTTGTATAACAAGTTTTGTATAACATATTTTGTATAACAAGTTTTGTATAATATATTTTGTATAACAAGTGATAGAGTGAAATTCAACTTTCTATACTTTTATACATGTCTTTCATTATTGCCATACGGTTTTTTAGTGCTTCAAAATCCCAAATTCTTTTTCTTTTTTATATGGAATTCTAAAGGCTACTATATCAGTCCATTGCGTATCTCATAGATACTTTGTGTTATTTATCAATGAAATATTCTTTTGCATAATAAATAATCAATAAATTACTTTATTAAATTGAATTCTCATAATCACTTGACTTTTATATATTTTTTCAAGTTCCAAATTAATGCTTGTCTATAGAAATACGTTATTCTACATATTTTTTCTTTGCAGGTCTTCATCCAGCGGGTAGATAAATAAAGATGCAACAGCTAAGGAAGAGGGCATACTTAAAATCATCACAGTTTGAGGATTACCATCTTCAATTTTATACTCTTAGAGAAACCCTGTCATATTAATTTTGTTATCCCATTCCTATGGGAATATGTTTCTTACTTCAGTGTCAGTCAATAAATATAATAATTTATTTCTTTGATTTAATTTAATTTTATGATCATATTTCTCCTTTTATGGGCAATAATCCCAATGGAAGTTGAAGGTGAGGTTAGAGATGAGTGATCAAATTAGCAGGTCAATGCAATTAATTTTTCCAAACCATCTTCTTTCTCAAACTGATGCCAGTGACATTATGGGCACTGCTATACATCATCAGAATTTTTCAAAAAATCACATCTAACTTGATAGGCCGGAGGAAGCCGTATTTTAGATATGAACCTTAATGACTATCATTAATTCTAAAATTTCGTGTTAGTGATGGAAATTAACTCAAAACTTGTTTTATTAACTAGTTCAAACTTAATTCAACATAAACGTGTAGTCTTAAAGAAAGGCATATCTATCATATGAGAAGGTTATTTCTTAAGATTATTTTAAGTTTTATTTTTCTTCTTATCTCATGGGAAGTATTACCATGAGTTTTATGGATTAAGACATGAAAATCCTGCTTTTTAAAGCTGTTAAAACTAGTTCAAGGAATGAAATAGATTCTGATTTGGAACTGATATTGACTTTAATAACTTATTCAGATAAGAAAAAAAAATAATTTCATGGTTTAATATTACTTTAATTACTGATAATTAGTAATAAAAATTAACATAAATGAGTTCTAATTTTATTTGGTAAGTTTGACATCTGTACTATATATATTTCTTAAATGATTTTAGCAAGACTTCGCAGCGACTTGTTGATTTTCCAGAGATAATCCTTGCAAGTAATTTCGACTTCATCGCTCATATTTTAACTGGATACCTATAATTTTCTGGAAAATGAAATGTATTTTTAAACTTTAAATTAAGACATAATTACCTAAACATTATTAGTTATACTCTTTTTAGTGCGAAACTTTCATAAAACTCTCTTACATGAACTAGCTCCAATATTGTAACAGAAGAAAAGCATATCAGCTTTTATCAACAATCTTTTCATTGAAAGTTATCTTTTCGAGTTCTTTTTTTCAGTACTTCATTTTTTATTCCCTTTCCTCGTAATGAATTATTGTAGAAACATTGAAAAAAGTTTAGTTTTCTTTGCAAAAATTACGAGTTTTTTGAATAATAGATGAAATGCTTTCATAACTTGAAAATTACTACGAAAATATTTCTCATTAACAGAATAATAATTTGAATTATCTGATTCAGAATTCAATTAAATCCTTCTCTTTTACGCATATTATGACTTTCAAATGTGACATATGTCGAATATGATGTGGCGAACCGGTGTGCAGATGAATCACCAAAAAGCGCTATATTGCGCATAAACAATTTCCTTTCATGCTCGCTTAGTTAGATCTGATTTAATGCATATTTAATTATACAAGTGTTTCGATAGATTCCTTTAGTATTTTCATTAGAGATTTTTATATCAAATTAATATCATTTTAAATTCTTTAATTTTATTTTTATTTGAGGTTCTTCTTTCACCATTATTTTTCAATTTATCTTTACTTATTTACTTTAATTATTCGAAGTTAAAGAAATGACATTTCAGAGAGTATGAAACGCATTTATTTTCATTTAAAAAATATAGTAGAAATGAAAATTCTTAAGCACCACCATATTGTTTTAAAGGCACTCTGGAGATTTTCACACTCACTATCTAATGACTTCTAACAAACAGAATTAATAAAGCATAGTCCACAATCTGTATACAGTATTCAAGAATTTAGAAACTACAGTATCTACAATTATAGAAAGATAACAGACATAAACTATAAAATAATTACAAAGTTGAAGTAGTAAAATAAGGAAATAATAACGTAATATACAATATAAGAAATATAGGACAATCAATAACGAAAAAACAGTATAAGATTAGTAAAAACGAATATATAAATAAATATAAAATGGATAATATAATAAAAGCAAAGAATAGGATAATAGCAGACGCTGATTTAAAGTACTTTTTAGAATAAGAGAAAAAGAACATATATATAATTAAAGCATGACATATTTTGAAAAATAAAGAATTTTAAAACCGCTTATAGGAGGTATATGGACATTAGATAAATTCATAATATTTCTAATCCATCAAACGTCTTATGTTTGCTTTGCACTTGGCAAAAAAGTTTAATTCATAGGTATAACATCTAAAATGTAAATTATTTTCAGGTTTTGAATTCAATTCGATTAACTGATTGGTCCTCCTTTTATTAGTATTATTGCATGTATATAAACGCTATGACTTAGTAAAACTTGGTATGTGTCTCTTTGGTTAGAGTTTAGATTATGTAAATTGACGTCCTTAGGGCAATTACCCTTTTACAACGACCTTTAAAGCAAACATTAGGGCTGAATGTGACAACTGAGATCTCACCTCTTCCCCATATTTCCGTACCACTGCAGTTTGACCCAGACGAAATTAACGTGTTCCAGGTGTGCTGGTACGACGGTTTTAGGTGTAATCGGTTCTCGAACCTGAGAGTCTTCCAGTTTCCTAGTCCATCACTTTCCACCATGCCACCAAGGCCCTTGGATTTCGATCGTAGTTCCCTGTGAATTTTTTTTTTCCAAATGGTTGAAGAAAAACATCCAACATACAAAATTGCCCGATAGATTCATAAATTGATTAGATTCACGTTAAAGATCTACATTTTGTACCTACGGTACTTATTTGAATGACCATTAAAAGAATTCGAGGTCTTGTCTAAAATCCTTGGTTTTATACGGGAAAAAAGGATAAACCTATTGGGAAAATACGGAAGAAAATTCCTTTGTCTTGGTTTTTCTCTAAGGTAAGGCAGGAAAGTAATTCAAAATTTTAGTAGTCGAAACTTTTTTGTTGGGTGGGTGCAAATAGTATAAACCGAGCCAAGAAAAAAACCGAGAAAAGTGAATTTCAGCGATATTCTGGGCTCAAAGCAATAATGTTCGACAAAATAATCATAGCTATATAAAAAAGACAAGATTTTATATGGTAAATCATCAAAGAAACTAAATTTATATATTTTAGTGTACATGTAGAAATGATAGAACTTTGCCCCAAGGAATAAATATCATTGTCCAAAGCCAATACGATCGATATGCTATCATCATCGTATGGGACAAAATCTGCCTCACCTTGACGCAGAATTTGACAGCATTCTGCTTTGAGTGTTTACGAGAAAATGATGAATGTCATCGCATCCGGAACATTGTCCAATAAATCTTTCTCATTGGCCTGGATCATTTCCTTCCCATGCTTTATCTATAGCTTTTAGTTTTATTTGTGGTCAGCGGATCACATCTTTCCATTTTCTGTTTCCAAACGTTTAGTTTCATAGGAAAAGGATCGTTTATCCATCATAAAAGATAAAAGGAGCAGTATAATTCACTTAAAATAAGTATCTTAATAATGTCCTTTAAATAAATGAATAAAACTATTAAAATATAGACTAAATTTACGTACTGAAGAAATGTGTTTAGGAACATAAATGCTCTGAAACAATCTGCTCTTAGATAGTTAGTTAAAAATAAATTAGTTGTAAGAATAAAGTGTTACGTTACATTATTTTAATGAATTTTGTCACAAAAATTAATGAATAAGTTATTAAGTTATCGAAATTATTGCAATAGAAAATCTCTCTCTAGCCCTTTGCTAAAAGCTCACAAAAGGAAAAGTAAATGAAATAGAACCAATTAATGAGACTAATCTAAATTAATA
Source organism: Argiope trifasciata (assembly GCA_026543055.1). Classification (NCBI taxonomy): domain Eukaryota; kingdom Metazoa; phylum Arthropoda; class Arachnida; order Araneae; family Araneidae; genus Argiope; species Argiope trifasciata. The sequence continues at coordinate 4,158,644 of JAPMOQ010045390.1, forward strand.
TAATTAATAAAATTATGTAAATGAAACAAAAATGACTGTAATTACGGAAACTAAACTAAAATTCTAACCGTGAAGGTTATGGGGGTGTAAACAATTCATGCATCTATTACAAATTTAATATTTTTACAGATTTTTTTAAAAGCAGGAAACTTTAGCAAGAGATATAAAAGAGGTAAATGGAGTAATTTTCAAATTTTATTTGAGGAATTGCTGAATTATTGTAATCTGGATCATAATAGCGAAAACATTCCCAAAATTAGGAAATATATTTTTGCTCTTAGAAAAAATAATATTAAATGGTTAACAAATAATAAACTCGAGGATTTAAATTAAAAAAAAAATTACACTAAATATGTAATTCTTGATCTTATTAAATTTAAGCTTAATATTGAAAAAATGATTTATTAATTAATAATGTTATAATTTAAACAAAGAATTCTGTGTTATAAGACATTGACTATAAAAATCTAAAGTTATCTGAAATTTTGAAGATTAACAAAAATTTCTTTCCTTTAAAGGATAATACAATAGTTTCAACAGCATTCTATTATGCAGCAACTTTAAAGAAAAAAATTTGCAACTACAATTACTATAGTGAAAATTTAAATGAAATAAGCAAGATAGACTACTATTGTTATAAAGAAATTTATAAAAACTATGTGGAGGCTGAAAAATTGCATGTAATAACAGGGGATTTAAAAATTATAGATTCTGGATCTTTAAGAAATCTAATGGGGAAGGGAACTAAATTTTGATTAGAAGAAAAATTAAATGAGAAAAAAGTGTTTATTTCTATCGGGCAGGATTTAGATATTTTTATTTCTAAAATATATAGAAAATATAATTGGCCTCCAGAGGGTTTCAAAGAATGGAGAATAAGGATCTTAGAAGAAATCAAAACTAAGTATAATACGGGCAAAGTCAGAATAAAAGAACGGGGAATTTATATTAACAAATCATTAAAAAATGAAATAAAAAATTTAAAAGTGAAATTTATCATCACTGTAATAGACAAATCGGCAAATAATTTCTGTATAATGTGTAAACATTATTATAAAGAGCTGTTAATCAATGAATACAATTCCAATATGACTTATGATTTGGTTAATACTTGTAAAAAGGAACTGGACAAAAGGATTTTAGTTTACGCTAAGAAAACTGAAATTAAAACATGCTCTTTAAAGTATCCTTATTTCTTTCCAACTGTTAAATTTCATAAAAAACAATCAAATTTAGATTCGTTACCTGTTGTACGGTTAGTAATAAATACTACATGGGAAACAATTTTTTCGAATACCAAAAAATTATCCTAAATAAACTTGAAGACGAAGATTGTTTTGATATTGATGATAACAAAAAGGTTTTGGATTTTTTAAAACATAACAAAATTTATAAAATTAATACTTTTGACTTGGAAAATTTATATACCAACCTTCCCCATGAGTAGTTAATTGATGTATGTACTCTTATATATGACAAATATTTAAATGAAGATGTAATTAATAAAAATAACGCTGGTTTTATGCAATTTTAATATTACCGAAAATTATGTTTTCAGTGGTATTAATTTTTACAAACAAGTTAAGGGTATTCCAATGGGTACAGCTTTTTCAAGTGCTTTAGCCAACATTTTCCTACATTATTACGAGAAAAAAAATTAAAAATTACTTAATAAGTGGATGGAGGTTTATTGATGATTTAATTTTGATTAATTTAGATAATACCAATATTGTTACAAACTGGTATCTTAAAGAATTAATTTTAGCAGAAACAAATAATAATCAGCTTGCAGCTACTTATCTGGATTTGAGGATCAAAATTGCTAATGATAAAACAATAGTTGGTATTTATGATAAAAGGGACGAATTCAGATTTAATATAATTAAACTCTGTAATTATCTCTAATTAATCTTAACTCTAAAATTTTCAAAAAACATTTTTCTCACAATTTCATAAAATTAAAATAATTTGTAATAACAGAATTTCATTTAAAAAAGCAACAAATAGTTTTATTAAAATTTTAAACAATAATGATATTTCCAAAAACTACTGCAATATCAATGTTTTAATATAAAAAAATGCTGAAATATTAGTAAAATACATGGGAATCATAAACTACATTTATTTTTGTTTACACTGTATTTCAATTAGAATGGCAGTTTGGTAATATGGTGTCTTTTCCTGTAGCTGGTAAGTTCTTTTTATTTTTGTTTTCTTAATTAATTAATTTGTTCGCCTTAATTTTGGTTGAATATTCTTATGTAGTTTTATTTTATATATTTCTGTTTCATTTGG
>JAPMOQ010045390.1:4161038-4183814 GCA_026543055.1 Argiope trifasciata
TATATATATATATATATATAATTATTACATTATTGTTACATTACTTATTAAATAACAAATGCCATTTTTTAGCTGCCAGCTCTGTAGGGGTATTGGTTATATATATATATTTCAATTCAACTTTTAAATATAACTTCATGATTCCAAATGATCCCCAAATCCAAATGATTTGGATTTGGAATAAAGCATTTTCAAACACTAAATTTTAACAATTTTAATTTAAAAAAATCTATATGAGACCATATTAATTTCATAGTCTCGCATAAATTCTGAGCTTACTTGAGGCTATAAAATTAATAAGTCTGCTCGCATGTTCGATAAAATTAATTAGTTTCAATATAGTTGTGGATTTTCCTAATGGAGTTGAATCTATGCAGTAGAACTAATGTGATTGCAATTACCGTAAAGCTATATCTGCAAAGTAATATATTTCCCAATTTTACGATTTTATATTGGTAGAGTAATTTAATTTCCTCTGATTTCCTAGATAGAAAGCGGAATGAAGAATGGAAAAAATAGCGTGATCAAATATTAGTAGAAACAATGGAAACGGTTTAATTTCATTGCGAGAATACAATCAAGTAATTGTTATGTCTTATGCAGAAAATATTTCAAAAATTTATGAAATTAATAACATTTTCAGTTCAGTGTACTTATCTAAGCCATCAAAATATAGATTAATTTTATATGAATGTATATATCGAAAAAAGTAAGAAAGGCATCCATTTATGTTAATGAGAAATTAAGATAAAAAGATAAATTTTGAAGTGCATTTTTAAATAATGATTTTTAAAAAAAGCCTTAAATCCGTATCAGAAATATTCATTTATACTTATAACAAAGCTATGTGTGTGTGTATATTGGCACTCTACAGGCAAGGCAGTTGGTCCTACAGCTATCAAATTTGGTACATGTCTACCTTAGAGATCAGGAATGCGCACCTCTTAGCCCTTTCTTAGATTTTTTTTAGAACTTGAATTAATTAAAAATTAAACAAAATTTCGACTTTTTTCCACTATAACTTCCGAAATTATAATCGCACAAATATGGTTTTACATCGAATTAAAGATTAAAAAATTATATTTTTAGTCATGCTAATATATTATTGAACAAATTAAAATTTGAATATTAATAAATATTTTTAAAAGTAATTTAATCCTATTTTTCAGCAATAATAATAAAAATATAAGCTGCACTCTCGCGTTACGAGTGAAAGGAGAAAAAATTATGTTTTATCAATATGTTGTTATCGCATTGACAAAAACTAAAAAAATAAACTATTATTGCTCATTAAATATATAAAAATTAAATTTTAGCACTTGTCAGCATGAAATGGAGTATGATTTTTCTAAAAATGGAAATATAAAGAAAAGTTTTTATGACTTTTATCGTACTCTTAATTGAATAAATCAACCTTATTTTAATATATATATTTTCTATTTATAAGATAAATAATACATATCCTTTCTATTCAAGGCCAATGGCTAATTTGTAAAACTTTAATAATATAAATACATCCATAAAGAGTATCTAAATGAAGTAAATAATTACATTGTATGTAACATGAGCCCATAAATGTTTTAATAAATGAAGAACTAGATCTATTTTTATCTAGATCTCTGCTCTGTGAATCATATTTAACAAGCTATTTTTCAGAAAGCTAATATTTTATATAAAAAGAGATACATTTCAATCAACTAAGTCAGTCTTTAAACTGATTGATTTATAAATATTCGAATATCACTACTTAATAAATGAGGGGAATCTGATTATTTTTTGTTGAATAATTCTAGATATTTTATACAAGTTATGAAAATTATTCTGTAGTACGCACAAGACTTAAATGCTGATGGACTCTCTTTTCAATATCAACATTAAAAAAAGATTAATAGTTTCTGTAAAAATTGCAGCTTAATCATCACATTTATTTAATGATGAAATTTTGCGATAGCTGACAGAAAATTAGAGAGACATATAGTACATTACGGGATCAGGACTTTAGTAAATGCATGAGTGACTATCAAAATTTGAACTTTAAAAATATTGTGATGAAGTAGGTATTAAAAGACTAGTTATATAAAGTTTTAAATGGACAGTGACAAGGCACATACAATATTTAATTGACAATGACATTACATAAAATATTTAATTGATCATTTTAAAGGGTATTAAGATTGGCTAACCGGCTGATCGCCTGTATTTTATAAATATGAAATTATTTACTTTTTAAAAAAATGCTTATTCTAATTTTTAGAAGTATTTGTTTTGATAGCCTTTTTGTATTAGTTTTTTGAAAAATTGTAATTTCTACCCATTTATCCATTTAAACAATTACAAGTATTTGCAATATTATATACATATACTTTGCTTATAAGTATTAAGATTTCATCAACTCTGAAAACAAAAATTCTGATATTTGCAAGATAGAAAATCTCAGTATTAGTCCCATGTTTATCATAGAAGAAAATGGTTTGGTAAATTACAGTACATTTTTTTTTGCTTTTTTCACGTAAATACTTTCACCGCAGGTGGAAATGATATATATATATTTAAAAAATGTAGGTGTAGTTTTAGAGATTGCTTTAAAAACGCACTAAGATAATAAAAACTGGATTAAGACGACTTTTTCCTTGGTAAGTCACATTTACTTTTTCCGCGAAATTCAGATATTTTCATTTTTCATGATGCTGTTATGTTTCACGTTGCGTTTTTTCCCCGTAACGCTTAGATAAAATTGCAGTAATATAAATGATAACGGTTAGGCTTTTCTAAAAAAAGTTTTATTTTTACGAAAAATACTCTTAATGTAAACCTGAGAAATGTATTTTTGCAGAGACGTTAGAGTAAAAAATAACAGAATGATGTTATAACTTTGTTTTAAAAATATATTAATTTTACAGTAAATCAAACAAATGATATTTTGAAAGACAAGAATAATATTCTATGCAATTAAATCATGGGTAAATATTCTTGGGAGATTTCGAAAACTGGTAAATGCAGAGTATATTTACATTGCAAAATGATAACTAAAACTGCTTGAGTTGCAAATTTCATGTAATAATCTAGGATGTCGATTCTACTAATATCTACTGCATTCTTAAATCTGTAGTCGTTTTCGTAATATAGAATTTAATTAATAACAAATTGGCTTCGTCCCTGCTCGCTTATGGTCGCCAATCCCCACGAACTGCTAATGCAACTCCTTTCGGATCGTTTCGTTCACTAGCCATCTACTAAACCATTTCAATCTAGCAAAATATACACTGAAATAGTTTACTCCAAAATGTGATAAAACAATGAAAGACATAAAAAATGTGAAGTAAAAAGTACACTCGAAAAATAAACCTGGGGAAAATACTTAGTAAACATAAATAACTTCTCGATTAGGAACTATATACATCCACGACAGAAACAAACTCAAAAAATTATGATTTGCTCACAATTTTTGTAATTTTTTAACTATACCACAAAAACAAAGTTAAAAGAAATTATATTTAAAAAAATGTTTGGAAGCAGCTGTATTCTATTCAATCCATTCCAAAATAGGATTTAAAAAATAAAAGAAATAAAAAATGTAAGTCAAAAAGTACACTTGAAAACTGAGCTTTAGAAAAATTCTCTGTGAACACAAATGACTTCTCATTAAAGAACTACATGCATCCACCACAGAAATAAAAAAAAAATCCGCTAATTTTTCAAATGCGTTCGCTGGAAATCTTATCAAAGAGTGTGTTGACGTTACCGAGCAAGTATGATCAAATTACGAAAATTCTTTGGAAATTAAAACATTGCATTCCTTTAGTATTTTTTTCTTACATTCACGTTAAATATTTAAGTGAAAGAAATAAATTTTGTAAATAAAATTCAAAAATTCAAAGAAATATATTTTTTAATATAATTAAGGACATCTTGCCTGCTAACATCAGCTATTAATTTGGATTAAAGTAATTCTACAGTTTCTAAAATGTAATTCAGATATAATGAAGTAAAATAATAAAATATAATAAAGAAGTTCATATTATAACCTTAACAAAATAATATTTTGTTCCTTCATACGTTCTTACTTTGGTTAAATCATAATACATTTTTATAGGAATAATTCTAATTATTACATTGGTCACGTAGTCGGTATGTCTTTTTGAAGGGAAAAAAAAACTTTCTCATTTTAGTTCAAATGTAATAATTTTGAATAAGAATTATTTTATATACTACATTTGATTTGAAGCCGGTATGTATTTTTGAAGAACAACACGTTCTTACATTCTTGAAAATGCAATATTTTTAATGTCATTCTAAATATCATATTTGATACGAACCTGGTATTATTTTAGAAATAAATAAAAACGTTCTTGCTTTAGCCACAATTTCATGATTTGATTTGCTTTCAGTTAAAAAATATCTTTTTTAAATGCATGCTTAAAATATTTTACAACACTGCTCAGTTTTCTTGAGAGGCAAAGCTCAATTTACACTTGCCAACGAAGTAAATAGATACGTTTTTCTCCTCTAAGTTTCATCTATTCCCTTTGATTCTTCTTCCATGCATATCCCATAGAACTTGTATATTTAGATTCAACATCACAATGCATTTATTCGTAAAAGATCCTAATATCTTGTTTTTCTTTCTTTTGGTCTCTATGTAATTTCTCCGCCTTTACGAGGTAATACTTCTACCTCCTGTGATAGTAGAATTTTTTTCTACTTTACTCTGTTCTCTTTTGTCACCTGAGCAGCATTTACATAATCAAGCATTTTTCTTCCGTCCTTGAGATCTTTCATGATCAAATGTTTCCAAAGTGCAGACTTTTAGCATAGTTGTTACGTTGCTTCAGAATGTTTTTATATTTGTTTCTATATTACTACAACCTTTTTTTCTATTATTGTTGTGAGAAATTTCTGTTTCATTTTAATCTTACTGATACTGTATTTGATATTTAATAGTGTTACTGTAGTCAAAGCTTCTTAATACTTTCGCGGGCCTTAAGAAGATTACTCCACATCTACATGGGATTTTAGTTTATAATAAATGGGTTTTATAGCATTAAAATTTAATATTTACCTCGTTTTTCCTAAATTATTCATTTACATAAGTTATGAAAAATGCATAGAGCGTCACAATTGAGACAATTCCGTCAATAATTCTCACAACTTAAAATAGGGGGGAAATAAATATTTTTCGATTAATAACGGTTAATAATTAATGTCGATTAATTAAGATACCATAGCAAAAAACAAGTAATATAGACATAATATTTCTAATGGAATAAATGGAACATATCTAATGAAATAAAAATACATAAATTTAGCTTAATAAGAGCCGTCTTTTAAACGTACACATCAAAATTAATTTCGTCAAAACTTTTAGAAATCAGCTCTTGCATTAAGTTGAATTTAAATATTAACACAAATTACTTCCGTTTTCCATTTTTAATATGTGTTGATTTTCTTAACATTTCTCAATAATATTTGCATAACAAATATTTTATCCGCTAATCTAAGCATTTAATCTCATTGCATTAAACAGAGATCGTTTGATTACTTTTTAAATTATTAGTATGAAATCTTGTTACGGAGAAACCAAAAAGGCTTTTTATGTAATTTGGGTGTCTTCTGACGCATAAAATTTAATTGCGACTTATTAGCAAATCCTTAACATATTTCATACAGCAGTATTTGTGCGATGTAACAATTCTTAAAGGAAGAATATTTATTGTTGTGCAATTTAATGTTTTATCTATTTAATCCCTTCAAAACCGCACTGAAATTACAGAAGAAATAATACATACAACTTGGCAATATGTGGCATTCCTTGAAACTTCTCAAGGAATTTTACACAAGAAACATATTTCTAAAAAAAGAATATCAACCGCATGAAGGAAAACTATCAGATAATACTATCTATGATCAATGTTTAAATAAAACTAAAACATCAGTTGTTTTTCCAAAAGTGTTTGTAACATATAGTAAAATAGCATTTAATTATTTATAAGCAGAATTAACTACATATTTTAATCATATTGTATTAATAATTTAGATTTATCAAAATGAATTCGCATTTTAAATGAAAATTTTAATTGCTAACTTTGTTAAACTTTCTTAAATCTTATTTACTCACTTATTAACACTTATTGTCACAAATCACAATGAAAAAATTTAATGAATGACCTGAGAGTGCATAGTACTGAGCTCAAAGATGTTCACGCTAGAATCTTTTTCTTAATATATTTCAACAAGCTCAGGAAATATTAACATTGTTTACTTAAGAATTTAAATTTATTTCCACAAAAAAACATATTATCTATCAATATTCGTAGGTATATTATGTCTTAAATTCTCAAATATATCTAAAAATATGTTCATGAATTTTACAATTTCGGATTAAGATCAACAATGATTAAATCTCCCTAAAATTTATCAAGTTGAAAAAAAATAACAAACATCTCAGAATTTAAAACATTATTTATTTCTAAAATCTTTTTTCATTTACATTATGTATTTTTGAATGTCAAGTTGCACTTTTTATTCTTTTTTTAACAGGATAATTTTCTCTGTTTTTGCAGTGTTGAAAACGTTCCATCTGAACCTATAGTGCCCTGTTAAATACATTTTTTAGTTGCATTCACATTCCTAATCTAATCTAATGAAGATTATTGTATGTGATCAAAGAAAGTTTATATTTTTTCATATACCCCTGCAGCAAAACACTTGTTTACTTGTTTGTTGTATTTAAGATATCAATGATCCGTGGAAACAGATTCTAAGGCATGTTTAAAGAATCAAGTTTTGAATAAAAGCCTTTTTCTTTAATTTTCAAATTACGACACTTTTTTTTCATTTGTCGTAAAATGTTTGTTATTTATAATAAAATCATTGTAAAGTTTAAAAATTAGCTTTTAGAGCTATATTTTTAAAGAGAATGGATATTCAACACCAAAAAATGTTTTGTAAATAATATTAAAAAGTATAACCTATCCACAAACACCCGGCCTTTAATCATAAACACAAACACAAAATATATGTTACATCATGAAAGCATTCCTAGATTACGTAAAAGAATATGTTTTTAATTTTTCAGGTTTTGGTTAAATTTTTACTATTTCAGTGCAGAAGTGATATTCTCTATACAGTAATTTTAATCAAGGTCATTATTTTTTTGCTGAAAGTATTAAGTGCAAAATAATTGCACCTGCTCACAATTGATGAGATTTAATTTAATGATTTGTTGACTTTCGCTTTTTAAAAAACTAACTACTAACATGATGTTCGAATGTATCCTATAACGTATTTATCCTGATATTTTTTTAATCAACTCTTTGTTTCATTTAAGTTTTACCCGCAAACAGATTTTGAATTGTTCAGATGTTGAATTGAAAGAAGAAGCAATTGCATATTTATATTTGCAATTGGATAAATAGTTAAAACCACCTTTACTCAAATGTGTAGGGTTTAATAAACAATAGGCACCCTTTTTTCAGTCAGAACTCATATATATTATGTTAATCTGCAGTTTATTGCTGCCACTCTCATCATTTGGTATTCTTTGCAGCATTTTGTTTCCGCGTGTGTATTTTCTCGCATTCTTATACATTTATTCCTGTTCGATTCCTATTGTTTATTCCTCCTCAAAGCAAAGAGTAATTTGTATGCTTATCAGAGGTGACGACTTACTAAAAGAATTCCGTATCTTTGCATGTATAGTAAATATATATATATATATATAATTTTCTCTTGCTTGGCAGTTTTTAAAAGCTCCTTCAATTCAGACTGATACGCAGCAGGCGCATTTGCAATTTGCCTCTTAAAATAAGACTTCGTTCCATAGACGCTCATAAAGAAATCGCAAAGATCATTTGCCATTCTTAACTAAGATTTTTCAAATTAAATGCCACGTTTCCAGTGCTTGTTGAAGCCTCTTCTTCAATGGGCTGTGAATTTAACATTTCCGCAAAGTCGGTGTCAGTCAAATCTTTATCTTGCGATTCAAGCAATTCCTGAATGTCACTTGATTCTATCTGGTCGAACCCATCTCGTCGTCATTTTCCGCAGTCAGAGCATGCCAGTTTTTTCCAGCATGACTTCAATGTGTGTGACTTCAGTTCTTCCATTGATTCTTTTATGTTTATGATGCATTTTGCTATGTTAAATTTCTTTCAGCATTCGATAACATTCATATCAGGATTACATTCCATATTATCCAATATGATTTTGAAGGTGTAATGTAATAGAGCTTAAAGGCCTGGATTATTTCTTGGTCCATAGGTTGAAGCAAAGCTGTCGCGTTGGGAGGTAAAAATGTCACTTTTATATTTCGATGCATAGTTTCAAGTTCATTAGGAGGACCTGCTGCATTGTCCAAAACTAGAAGTCCTTTAAAGTCTGAATTCTATTTTTCTAAAAATAAGTTTTAACTTCAGAAACAAAACAATTCCGGAACCAGTCACAAAAAATAGCACACTTGCAACCCAAGCTTTCTTATTAGCACGCCAAAACAGTGTCAGGTTGAATAAAGAAATATTTAGCCGCGAACATAGGAATTGGGTTGCATTTGTTTTAATCCGCGAATAGTGAAAACACGAATGAAGGAAGCGCGAATAAGGAGCTTTTACTGTATAATCAAAATTATATTCTCTAAAACTCTGTGAAAAAGTATTGTTAGGGTAAACAAAATTTTCAGAAATAAAATATCAAGAAACAAAAAAATAAAGTCATGCAAATGAGATACATTTAAAAAAAGAAGGCGAAATTCTGTCTCATTAATAAATCTGCAATGACAATTTTATCTTAATGATAACACAAAATAAAATCTCATAATTTTGTGCAGAAAAAGAGTGAGACTTTCAAAATGTTTAAAATAAGAAACATTACAAATTAATTTGAAATTTACATTTATTAGACAGACATTTTACCGATACAAAATGTTTATGGTTCTTAAATCTGAATATATGAGATGAATTAGAGAATAATACTTGACATTAAATAAATCAAATGAACTTTAATAATTGGCAAAATAAATAAATCAAAAATATAAGGCAGTTTTCAAAAATTTTTTAAGGAGTTTATTTCTAGTTACTTAATTCCATATTTGGTCCTGATATATTAAATTTAAATTTGGTCCTGATATGTTAGAATATCTTGGCGTGTTTTGACGATGTAACTAACACACTTATCAATGGACACTTTTATATGTTTTTGTTTAACAATCGCTTCAAGCATTTAGGATAAAAATATGATATATTTGAGAATATATCTAAGAACAAAAGACAGCTAACTTTTCTTACAGTCCTTTATTTGAAAATTTGGATTTCATATCAAATACAAAATATTCATGTATTGAGGAAACTATCATCAGTCTGTTCTAAATTTATATATAAATTGCAGTTGAATATAATACATGCTATCGACATAGATAAGCTATATTTAGCTTAAAAATTCAGTACTTATAAATTTTATTTCATCCTCTTGACTTATAATCCAACATATTCTCTTACCTTCTCTAGAAAACACAACTTTTCTTTTACTACCCTCTAAGATTCCCTCTTGCCATTTAAGGTATGCATTATTATACTTTTAAAGAGTTATTATACTTTTAAAGTGATTTAACTGAGCTTAAGAAACATGTCTTTTTAGACGAAGAAAGCTGAGTCAAACAATAAATCTGCACTTAGAAGCAGTTAATGACGTTATTATTTTAATGAGGAGTGGAAAACAACCCAAAAAGGAGCTTTCTAAGATAATGGAGCATCGTTTTATTAATTAATTATGGTGTCTGACATGAGAATAAAGTTTTTATTCTTATGAAGCTTTTCATTAATCTTTGTAGGAATACTTTTAACATCTTAAAAGTACTCTAGTTAAAGAGAATAGGCATTTTAGAAAAGTATTTCAAAATGCAAATTGTTGCATGCACCAAAAGTTTTGTTTCTATTCGAAAAGTTTGTCATTGTGCCAGGTATGATGAAAAATTAACTGAAGCTATCGGTCGTTTTGTTGCTGATATTTAAATATTTTAATTACATCTAAATAATAGCCTTAAGAAATCAAAGTATACAATGTTACTACTTGCTTTTACTACCAAGTACTTGCTGGCAACTTAATATTGTTATGAATTTCTCCAATCCATTAAATTCTACATGTTAGATAATATTTTCAAGAAGAGAGGAATGCCACATGGAATAACCCTTCAAAATCCGCATATTTCCATTAAAAGATTTTTCAGATATTCAGAACTTTTGTTTTTGTTTAAATCGTTTTCCATCAAATTTTCCCTTCTCTCCAATTCCAATGTTGGCTCCAAAGTCAGAAATCATTGAATATCGCAACTATGTATATTTTATCTGGAAAGTATAATGTTGATCTGTAACAATATCGTAAATGCTTTCCTTTATTGAAGCTACAACTATCAATTACACTATAAAAACTTCATTTTATATTACTCTTCATTTTCATATTAATAAATAGGTTTGAATAATGTTCTGTACCTTGTTTGCAACAGCTCTTTAACATATTTTATTCTGTTTAGGATAAAAGATGCTTCTTATGTCTACACAATTTTCAGAATTTATGCAGCTATTCTAAACAGAGACAAATAAATAAAATCAGTAAGCTATTAAGTGCCTTGAAGCCTCAGCATTTTATCCACTTAGACCTTGCATGGACACCATTTTAAAATGGATAATTGGACCCTCCGTAATGGCCCCTCTTTCACACATAGCAATAGTGATTTTTTCCCGTGCTTTTATTTGTTATCCCTTTTCTTCTTTTATCTCTCCCCGCACCATACTTTTAGTCTATATATAGAACGTCATCGTAAGCGCTCTTAAACATAAATCTGAGTAAAGTTGCTGTAATTCTAAGGTATGTAGGAAAAATGATTTTAGAGCATTTCTTACTGGCATCTTTAAGTCTTCTTTCATCATAGCGATCTTATTATATTATATTAAAAGCTTCGTGTTTTCTGTAACTGTATATGTGATTGATGACTTTCATTTACTAGATGTTAGAAACAGTACGCTTTGTGATTATTAAACATTACATACTAAAATAAATTTATATTCTAAACGTTTTACAAATTTATGAGAATAATAAATATAGAATTTTTAGAGGTCTTATATAATATAAATTATTTTTATAGTAGTATTCTTACATTTTCTTTTTATAGTATTAAAATGTTTCTTTGCTGGTATTTTGAAAGAATATATTTTACCCTTTCTTTTAGACATTCTCTTAACATTCCAGATAGCTAAACTCTTGACACTAATATATATTTTATGTAAGATGGTTATGCAAATTAATTTTCCATCTTTTGTAAGATTTATAAAAAATTATTTTCTTTTTACATATAATCATTCAAACATAGTAATAAGACATTGGAAAATGATATCGAAAATGATAAAAAAAACATTTCTTTTTCAATTCTTTTAACTTATTTATACAAAATTTATTGATGACTAATTGATTTGAAATATTGTTTTTCTTCATACGTATTCATAATTGCAAAATTATTTATCTTTCGATGCCAGGTAATGAAGAAACTGGGAATATCATTTTCCACATGCATAAACTTTTAAGTTATTTGTTAAATATACTTGCACCTATTACTATTTTTTAAAAACAAATTGAATTTACAAATGATGTCAATCTGCTATCCTGTTAATTATCCCAGATAAAATACTTAAGTCTATTACTACAATTAACGGTAATGAGGACGGATGATCCTAATTATCTTTATGTTTCACGCTTACTTTTAATTCTTTGTTCATTGTTATCGACTGAAAAATGTATCGCCCTGTTTGAAATTTGTAAGACTTCCAGGTGGAGAGATAAAATTATCTAAAGATTTTCAGGGAAATAACCGGTGCTTTTCTAATATCTCAATGTTTACCCCTGTTCATTGTGACTTTGCCCTATTCCTTTGCAAGGCTGGTGTTTATGAAGGAGAAATAATTATTTCAATGACGTCACTGCTATTAAATAAAATTTTCCACAGATATGAATTGAAAATGTTGATGGAAGTAGGAAAATATTTTATTAATTTACATACATATTTCCAACAGTTGGATTTTTCAGTTTCCAGACAATGCATCTGAAAGAAGAAAAAATTAAATTACATATAAAATAAAATTGCATTTTCTTTTCATTCACTTTACGAATAATTTATATATTATTCTTCTCTTTTCGTAACTAAAAGATAACAGGTCACTTTAGCGACCAGCTATTCATCCACTATGTCAATGCTGATAATTAGTCATGCCAAATAATTTTTATATACTACAGTTTTTTTGCAAAAATGAAAAAATCATTTCAAATTATATCTGTATATTAAATATATTCTATGACATGTTTACAAGTAAATGGCGGTCGGGTGGTAACATGGTTTATTTTATCTGTAAACAATGATGATACATGTTAAACATTGTTAAACTTTTGAAGTCGAAGATTTCATAAAAAAGATAAATGAACAAAACAGCTACAGTTGTGTAATTCTTTCGAAGTTTTGGAGGTGAATTCTTTTGAAATTTTCCTCCAAAGAGAATTTTCAGTGATTTAGTGTTTTTAAAATTTCTTTCAAAAAGACAAGGAGATAGTTGTTGCTTCTTATGGCATTTATCATGGACAAGTCAACTGACAATGTTAGCGATTTTAATCCTATATTACATCTAATGTTTTCATTAATCCATCTAGGCTCAAACGAACGTCTTAGCTACTAATGTGTCACATTCGCTTGCACAGCCTCTTCTCATCAGTGGGTACATTCCCTCGCTTCACAAATAGAACACAAATGAAAAATAATCAGACCCGAATAGGAAAGTTGCGCCACCTACAAAATACTTTCTTTTTTTATTCATTTAATGGTTGCCACTTTTGCTGATTGTTGTTAGTTATGGCGCGTATCAGTGATTCAAACCGAGTTTGCAATGGCTTCTGAGAGGAGAAGCCCTTGAACACCCAAGGACAGACTTCTAGCTCTTATGAAAAATACATAAACATTCGCTTTCACAACCACTTTTTACATGGAGGAGGAGGGGCTCTGCCACACACCTCACATACGAAGTCCAAAGTAAAGAATAATCATGTCAGAATCCGGTGCTTCCATATCAATGGGTAGGAGTGCTACCCCTAGATCAGGTAGCAGGAACTTTTAGTGATCAGATAAATCATCGGTGTTATAGTGTACTGAAATTTTATTTTGTATAATATATACAGCTTGAATTTAACTGTTACCTAAGCAAAATATCTTTAAATATAGAATTAAGATATATAATAAGTAATATTTTATATGTGTGGCGTTTGTTCACTTCATTGTGAATATGCACTTTTTTATTTAACGACTCGCTTAATATTTGATGATAATAATGTCGTGTTAGCACTAAAAGGGGATGCAATGGCTTCTTAGGGTAAAGATCACTCAGCATCCGATGAGGAAGTTGGTCTGACATCTAGCTCATGTGATGATGACACTCACACATATGCGCTAGCACAGCTCCTTTTTACAGGGAGGCTCAATCACACATCTCACAGATAGAAAACAAAGGAAGAACTGCCATGCTCGAACCAGGACTCCAACCCGGGACACTCAGAAACCGGGAAAGAAGTATACAATACCAGTATACAATATTTGATATTTCCTTTGAAACTCGAATAATTGAGCTAAATTGAAACATTTGGTTATATCTCACATACAATTTATCACATTAGAAAATCTCTGCACACAAGTGAAAGAGAAAATATTTAATGCTATGCATTAAAAAAGTCCACAGTAAAATTTGGGAAGTGATATCACTTTTTTAAGCAAATAATTACATTAACGCATCTATATTAATATTTTGGCGTATATGTTGGCGGAATTGTGCCAATACGTAGGTTGAATTCCGCCAAGGATCGAACCTGGGACCTTTGGGTTTGTAAGCCAGTAACATATCCACTATACAAAAATGGCCACTAATGTTTAGTGGTAGTTACTGGCTTATTAAGATGTCACCACAATACTCCCCTACCAGTGAGCTCGGCAGAGAGACGAACGATTTTATATCGCCAAGCGTTATGGCGAGTGTGAGCGTTGCTGCTGCGTCAAGTGAGTCTGACGGCTTTGCGTTGATGCGTCAAGTGAGTCTGACGGCTTTGCGTTGGTGCGTCAAATGAGTCTGACGGCTTTGCGTTGGTGCGTCAAGTGAGTCTGACGGCTTTGCGTTGCTGATGGAGAGATGGCGCCAAGAGAGCTGTTGGAAATTCATCACGTCCAAGGTCATCAATTTTACTATTGGCGATAGCTAGGATCGAACCTGGGACCTTTGGGTTTGTAAGCCAGTAACATATCCACTATACAAAAATGGCCACCAATGTTTAGTGGTAGTTACTGGCTTATTAAGATGTCACCACAATATCATCGATGTGAAAGTGTGGAGGTTTGTTATTCAATCCCGCCAGAACGGCTGAATGAATTTAGATGAAATTTAGCCCACAGGCAGATTACAATCAGGAATAGAACATAGGCTACTTTTTATTCCGGTTCATTAAGTGTTTGATTTTTTATTAACCCTCCGGGCGCCCAGTTATTCTGAGTTGGCTTGTCAAAAATTTCCCTCCATCCGTCAATAGGTTGCTTCAAAAAAATATCAGCTTCACACGAGACAGTGTCCGAAAAATAAACGAGCATTTTTCACTTCCCCTCTTTCTCAGCTGCGGGGTTCCCATTAACCCAGTGGGGAGACTGGTTTGCAATCTATCTGGTTATCTTATCTTACTGATGACCTCTTCCTTCCCCTCCATTCTTCACTCACCAACTTTTTTTTCGTATTAGCAATATGCAAATTCGAACTAAACGGCGATATGAATTCACATCTTTGAAAGGGAGAAATGTTTTGCATAGAGGTCTTAAATTTGTGAACTAATTTTTTTTATATATAATTAGATTGACTATCTCATATCTGTATTATTCCAACATTTTTACAAAAGACACTATGCTATTAATTGTTTTTTTTTCTTAAAAGTATATATATATATAAAAGAAGAAAGGCATTTAGAAACATAAAAATGCTGATGACATGCTACACATTTAAATTTTTTCTGCATATAATATAAGTAATATTTAATGTGAATAAATATTCTTTTTTCCGAGTGCATATAATTTTCAAAATTTGTGTTTCCAAAAATTTATTTTTAGACACGTAATTTAAGATATCTTTTTCACTGAGAGGTGAAAAATTTACATCTTAATTAAAACATCACACCAATTAATGTCGTTGCTCTTTCATAGAGAAGCATATGATTCGATAATTCTTTGGCAAACTTTACAAAGCTGTATTTTAAAGCTTTTGGAATTTATATAAATGGAAAATATCACTTAAGGTGTTCTTGCATTTAATATTAATAGGATATTTTTGTTTCTAACTCAAAATGAAAGACAATTTTCAAAAGATATTGAAAGAAAAGAAAAGAAATTTTTCACTAATTTTTTTTTTGAAAATTTCCAATTGATGAAATCAGTTTTTAGTGAGATATGAAGCGATATTAATTGCAATTCACTCCCAGTAGTAGCCGTGATTTATTTTATATGTAAAGGTCTTATAGCCTTAGTTATCTAAATTTTTGTATGAAATCAAAACGCCTTTGTAAAAAATAATAAATTGTGATTTTTTAAAAATATAATTAAAAAAAATCATTTAATATATTTCTACCTGTTATGAATAAAAAGTTATTTGTCAAGTTTAGTACAGTTTTGTTGTTAAATCAAATATCACTTTTGGCAAGAAAACACTTTTCAGCGCTTCAGCACAATACGTCTTAGAATCTATCTTTGAAAATATCAGAATTAACAAATAGGCACATTTTTTAAAAAATTCTGAATTACAGAATATGCAAGCGTATGAATCGAACGTTCCAAATTAAGTAATATCGTACTTGTCATATTCCTAAATGATATCAAAGCAAAACAGAATATAAACCGAAATTAAGGCTATTGGAGATGATAACAAGAGCATGTTTGTAGCAACTAAGCAACTTTCAAAATTAATTTTACTAATATTCAACTAAAATTTTTGGGTTGATTCTTCAAACAATTTTTTTAATGTTTTTCTAATTCAAAGAATCTGATCTTGAAGAAATTAAAGTGCCTTTTTGAGACTAAGTTTTTCATATTTAAATAATATTTGTTTAATTTACATATTGTTCAAAAATCTACAGCTTATTTCAGTGATTTATTAATAACGTAATGAATGCAGAAATAATATAGTGATTAATGTATAAAATATATACATTAATCACTAACAGAATCAGGTATAAATCCGAAATTAAATTCAATAAAGTAGTGAAAACTTAATTTGCATTGAGCATTTTATTTCTATTTTCAAGCTAATGTTCATTTGATTATATTCATTGCGCTGACGATTCCTATTTCTTCATGACACTCCAGAATGAGTCATTAAAACGCAAGATTTTTTTTCTTTTCAAAATTTAATATTTGCAAATATTTTGAAACTATTAGTATGATATCATTTGAAATTGTAGAAACATTTTTAAATAGTTTTAGAAAATTATTATTTCAAATTGGGATTAGTTGCAATGTATATAAAGTATCTCATATGTCACATTTAAAAAATAGTTTCCTAAATATTTTAAAGTGCTCATTAAAATATTCATTCATTCATCATCAAAGTCTTAATGATGTCGTTATTCTTGATTTCATCAATTATGGCATATCATGTGAAAGATTCTTACATCGTGTTATTCAAATAAGCCATTAAAAAGTTCTTAAAAATTTTAACTGAAGTTACTATTTAAACAAAGCAGATATTTTTTCTCAACGTGAAGAAAGTAACGCCGGAAATGTACGGTAAAATAACAAAATTGATTTCAATTTCATTTCTATAAAAAAGAATTGTTACAAATTACTTCTAAAATTCTGAATTGTTTTTAAAACCTGAATAAAAATTGTCCCGAAAACGAAAATTTTGTCTAAGGAAAGTTAATCTTTTGAATTTTAATGTGACACAACAATTGCCAATAAGCATTTCTGCTTGATTAAATTTAAATTAAGATTTAATAAATAAGAAATAAGAAATTTAAAAAAGATTCTAATTAGTGATTATCTATTGGTCAGGAAGTAATTATGTACCAAATTTTATAAATCCAGGACCGGCTGTTTATATTAATTTTTTGTTTATTTTGTTTTCTAGCTGTTTTCTAATTAATTTTTTTGTGATTATCGTTTCTCGCGATTTACAAAAAAAAAAAAAAAAAAAAAAAAAAAAAAAGAATTTTACAATATGGCTATTATAAATATATTATAACTTTTGATTCGGAACCTATAATATAAATTTACATTACTGCGAATTAAATAAAATAAAACACAAAAAATAAATTAATTTAAACACAAATAATTAAATTAAAACATGAAATTCCTTGCAAGTCTTTATGCCGTATTTTTAAATAAATGAAAAAGAAAATTGAAACATTTTTACATCAAAAATCAAATTTTAACCGACGGTCTTTATTTCTTAACTGAAAATTTGTCAACGTATTCATGTCATGAGTTTTGAGGCAAAGTAGTTAAATAAATATTTAAAATAAATTATTTAAATTATTTTTATTTTTGTCATTCTTTTGAAGGTGTTAGACGTATTTTAAAATTGTTTAATAGCAACATTTTACGTAAAAATCTATTTAGAAATATTTTGCTTTACTAAGGAATGTGTTCGTAAGTTATTATTTTGGTAAGTAAAATTTAGTGAGAAGATTTTTTTTCTCATAAGTTTCTAAAAACCCCATGAAATATACTTCCTACTTAAATCATTTAACGAAAAGGAATTCTTTTATGAGCGCTAAGTGCTTCTACTCGGTTCTCTTTAGGGGGTTATCGTAAAGTAATCTATCACTGACAAGAAGGTCATTAACGGAGGGGAACGGCACAGAAGAAAAAACACGTCTTCGCCCTTTTCGACGCTTCAATTGAAAGTAGGAAAAAACCGTTTGCGCCCGTCTCGGAAACAACTGAACAGAACGAAAAAACACGGTTACGCCCGTTTCGGAGGGTTTGTGCCTTCCAGAAAAAGACGTCTCCGCCGCTTGGAGGGTTAATTATAAACTAATTTTCGCGCCAAAAGGTAGAGGCCAAATCCCGCCAAAGATTAGTAAGGCTGCAGCCCCCCCGACCCGATAGAAATGATGTTAGACTTGGGAGAATTCCGACAGATTATTTCAAACGATTCTGTTTATTTTCTTTGTGTTTGATATATTTGAAATCAAATGTTGTTAATTAATTGGTAAAGGAAATAAAAAATTTCTAACCAACATTGCGTTACCCCAAGTGGAGTAGAAAAGTCAGACTTGTTTCAACTGCCGTTAAAATTTCGCGCGTGATTGCAGACAACTGTGTTTTCATTCAAATTAAAAGTTTAAGAATTATGTGTATAATACTGTTGCAGCAATCTCAATCTCGGTCAATAAATAAAATGGATTTGACCTACTTTTAAAGAAATATAGCCTTGATTTGCTGTTTTGTTTTATTTTGTGTATACAATGTAGATATTTTTTACGTTAGTTGTGTGTTTTTCTTATTATATTTTTTGTATATGCTTATACTTTTAATTGTATCTTTTAGGTTAGGTTTTATTTAGCTATTTTTTATTTTTCATTGCTTGATAACTTTTCATACATATACATCGAAATTCCCACGTGAACAGAGTCGTGGATAATAGCTAGTATTGAATAATGTGGAAATTAGAATAATAAAACAAGTAACCTTTTAATATGTCTTCATTTACAGGAATGGGAGTATATTGAATAATGCGCAAACTAGGGAAAAAATTCCAGTTCATCTTCTTCAAAAACATGCAGTTAAAATATTAATGATTCCCTTTAGTGCTTATATCCGAAATTCCCTATCATAGGCAGTCAACTCAAAATATTAGACTATTTTTTGCTATATTAGCCTTTTTTAGAGATAATTAATGGAATATTAAGTTCTCTATGAGATCACAGGTTAAAATTTTAGAGAGATAATTGTAAGGAACAATCATTTGATTTGACTAGTTGCTGTGACCGCTAATAATGCTAGCAATCGTAGATTTCAATAATTATTGAAGTCATTGCTTATAAAAGAAGAAATGTGATCATAAAATTAAATCTAAGCATTATAGCTTGTCTATTATGCTGCTTCAATGATAATGGAAAAGCATATTAGATTAATGATTATTTTTAGCTTTTTTACATAAAATAAACTATTACACTTATCAACTCATTTTTTTCAAAAGGATTCATGACATATTTAGTGTTTATGTGATCACTATCTAAAGTTCAGAATGATGATTGCAAGGAAGAATCTATTTATTTGGTTATGAACTGTGATCATAAATAATGTTAGCATTTTTATTAAGGTGATTCCTATAAAAGAAGAAATTGATTATAAAATTAAATCTAAGCAACAGAATAAAACTATAATGCTACTTAATAAAGAAAGGAAAAGATTCCTCTATGCGTAAAAGAAGAAACGTCTATTCAAATTAGATCTTTAAATGTATGAAAATAAATGATAAAATCTTCATACATGTCAAATTAAAAAAATGTCGAAATTCTTCATATTAGAGAATAAAGAATTTATCTCTTAATAAATCTGAACAATTAAACCGATTAAGCTTGTCAAGATTAAAGAAAACAAAAAATGGCATAATGGCGTTTAAAGATTTTACTTTGAAAATATTTTAATACACAGTTTTGAAATATATGGGGAAATTGTACGAAAGATTTAATTAATATTTTAAAAAATCATTACTAAAATAGTTACTGGCAATTTATTGTTTAGGAAATAATTAAATGAATTGAGATATACAGCTTAATTGCTTTGGAAAGTTAGGAGGCATTAGACATTAATTTTTTGGGCTTTGCAATTTATTTAATTGAGAATTGATAAAATTTCGGTGCTCGGATTATCATTTGGAACAAGTTAACCATTTATTTTATGATAATTGCTTTTATTAGGCTACTTACTTTGAAAGAAATATTCTGAGAAAAGAAATATCTCAGGGATTTTTATTATTTTCCACTGAATGATTTTTTTTGTCTTTCTGGATTGGGAATGTTTTTTTTTATATGTTGTTGCTTGAAAAATAATTGAACATTTATATCCAAAAGTTTAAAGAATTATAAAATTTAAATTAATTTTGTGAACAATCTAATGTTCTAAGAAATAAATTATTGAATAAATATTTTTAAAAACTACACAGATTGAAAATACCGATTTTTATCATTTAGCTTGCTGAATAGCAAATAATTTCTGTCATAACAGTTAATTTCCCATTCTACAAAATGTAATCATTATAAATATAATTACATCAAAGCGTAGCATGCTATTGAGTTTTTAAAATCAAAATATGAAAAGAATTATGTAGTTAGAAAGAAAATCGTTTCATTGTAGTTACGGTTTTCTTATTTTCTACTCTATGACTCTACCAATGACATCACATTGTATCTTACGTAAGATTTGTAGACTATATACTACAATCCTTCAACGTATAATGCTACCAGGTGACTATATTTTGATTAGACTGGTAAGATATTGAATTCATTTTGATGCAGTGTAAAATGAAGAGACTTTAAAAAAAGGACAAAAATGTAAAAAAAAAATTAAAGAAAGATCAATATTATAGATTACTTTCCCATGTCACATATAAATAATTCTCAAAGCTTTCTAAATGTAGAAAATACATTATCATACTATTAAAAATAATATAAAAATATTAAGAAAATGTTTCGAAATATTTTTATGTAATTAAATAAGTAGTATTGTCATCTTACTGACATAAAATTTTAGTTATCAGTCAGTTGATTATTTTTATTTTAAACAATGAAAAAGTTCAGATTTCAATATATCGGGCTGATAAATCAAGTTTTTGTTCAGAATATTCAAATATAAGTTTAAAAAATTGAAAAGAACACATTTTATATTTTATGTTTAATATAACAAGATTACATTCCCATACCACAATAAATTTCAAATGAATGTTGTTTTACTGATTAACCCAATACTTTGAAGGAATAAAAGTCTTTATGGCCTTTAAAGAGATGTTTAACATGCTTTTAATATCTTTTAATAAACCCGTATTTCAATTTCATGTATAATCCTTATAAATTAACGTCTCGGTGGTTCAAAACATTTAACATTTTAAAAGTTTGTGAACTGTTTCCGTGAAATTATAGCTTAAGTTAAAAAATATTACATATTTAAGCAATAATTACTTTAGGGAAATTTTCATGACTTCAGTGTCAGTAACATACTGTTATTCTGCTAGGTAGTTAGCAAAGCGTTTTAAAGTAGAATATATAGTAAATTATTTTTTAAAAATTTTAAAGTATTTTGCTTCGGTTTTGCTTTATATTTGATTTTCTGAAATTTATACTGCTTAATTGTAATTAAAGGTTTTGCCAGAATCCTATCCAAATACTTTTTAGATACTTTCTAAATTGTTTTAGGATTCAGAGCTACTTAAGAAATGAATTATAAAAGTGACAAAATTGACAGAAGAAAATTACATTTGATAGAAATTCTGTCCTAGGTGGTTATTTAAGTGGCATTCATCTCGTGTATAAACTTTTTTGCAATAAAATGTCAATGACTTCTAAACAAGAAATTAAAATTTCAAATGTTTACTTTTCTTTTCAATGTATTTGCAATTTTCTTTTGTAATATTTCAAGTCATAAAATATTATTTCTTTTTATTCAGTTATGAAATATATTGTACCAGTTTCTTAAGAGAATCAGCTGTAAAGTGCATAGGGACAATCTTGATATTTTATCAATATCAGATATAAAATTGCTTGATCCTTCAAAAATGGGAATGAAGAACAATTTGTGTTTTCGTTATGGCTAAGAGTCTATAACAAAGTACACTTTTCTCAAAGAAATGAAACCCAAATTGTCATCTTTAAAGTATAGCTATAATTAACAATATAAATACATGTTAATTTTTTATTGTTTTCTATTTAATTTAAATTTTTCAGTTTTTCTTTGAAATGAACAATCACGTGAAAAAAAGAGTGCCTCAAATTTATTTCTGTTATGTTAAAGTCTATAAATTGAGCCCTAATTACGAATCAAGAAACATTAATCTATTTAAAATACTTCTTGTAGACATCTTCCTTTTACAAAAAAAAGAAATATCACCTAAACGGAGGATACATTGAGTCTTTTATACCTTCCCTCATTTCGAAAAGAGATTTTTTTACCTATTCGAAGTTAAACATTTTTTTCTTTAAATTAAGAATGGTGAAAAAACCTTCCCAATAGAGCAATAACTTGACATCATACACGCTCTATACCAGAGTTTCCCAAACTTTTTTGTGTCGTAGACCCCTTGCCATGTTTTTCTGTATTGAATAGACCCCCTACTTACTGATATTGATTTCCTGTAAATTTCTAACTGTAGTGAAGTTTACTGTTAAAAACTTAAAGTAAAAACACATGTTAATTTATACATTTATTAATTGAATTTAAATTTATACTACTCAAAATAAAATTTCGTATCTGTTATGTAAAATCTATGTAACATGAAATAAACATAAAATAAACTAACATAAGCAAAAAGTCAATATTTTTAATAAGGATGAGCCTGATGCTTTAACAATAAATTATCAGCATTTGACGTCAATTTTGTAAGGGTTAATCTTAAATCTCCTCGGCTAATGATGTCCAGTCTGTTTCTTTTATTCGTTAAGAGATTAGTAACAGCGCTAAACCCCTTTTCCACTAGGTATGACGATGGAAAGGAGATTAAAAATTTCCTCGCT
>JAPMOQ010045390.1:4183824-4234873 GCA_026543055.1 Argiope trifasciata
TTGTCATAGACCCCTAGGGGTCGATATAGACCACTTTGGGAATCACTTCTCTATACTAACAAGTTTACACGAAAGGAGCGAAATGGACTTAAAATCTCTATTATGATTCAAATCCTTCACGTTTTTATATCCCTATTCTTTTTCAATTCTGAGTGATTGGTATTTACATTTTATTTCCTCCTCTCTTTCACAAAACAGAGACATCAATCGCATTTTATACCCTGTAAATTTCGAGAGATAAAAATAAATTCGAACTTCTTTTTACCTTTCCTCTTTCATTTATTTTTCTTATAACTGAAAGATAGAAAGAAGAAAAATATTGACGTCTTGCTGACGTCATTGCTGAAACAATGAGATAAACATCTAGAAGAAAAAGTTTATAGCATAGCTGTATGCAGAGACAATTTTTCTATCTTGGTTTTAAGAATATAGTGGTTCTATAGATTCTGTCCATTAGTAATGAAGAACATTAAAACAAAACAAATGTATGCCTAAAATGCGATATTCTTTTAAAAATATAAATTTGTGTCGTGAAAAAAAAATTAGGTATTATAAAATGAATCGATTGAAGAGGCAGAAAAATTTATTATGGATGAAAAGGAATATTAGAATAATTACTTCATAAAAATAATGATAATACCAATATTATGAAATTGTCTTTATTTGCAGCCTTTCATAAGATATTATAATATCAGGAATAATAACGCTCCATAATATACGCAATATTTTGTCCCTTTCTATAGGAATAAAACTGAAAAATTAAATGAAGTCTTATTCATTGTATTATGCAATTATCATGTCTAATAAAAGAAGTTCACAAAGGAATCTTTAATAACTTATTCAAATTCTTTTAAGCGGTAACAGATGTGTTATGATTTGGGTTTCGCAATTGAATAAATATAATAGTGATGTTTCTAGCCTTTATAAAACCAGCGGGTGACCGAGCTCCGCTCGGAGAAAACAGGGATCGAAGCTAACTCGAAGATTTAAATTTTCAATTGTGATTTATCAAAACAATACATGCCATAAGAAAATTTGTGAAACCATTGGTGAAAAGATAACCGGTTAAAGTGCACCATTGTAAACTATTCTAAACAAAGTTAGAGTTTGAAAAGGGAACTATTCTATACAAATGTAAAGTAAAGGTAAAGATTGAAGTGTGTTGAAGTTCAATATTTTTGACAAATTTATTTAGAATAACCAAACATATATACATACATAAGTAACATATTTTAAACCTATAACAGCATAAACATAAAACTTTATTAGTTCGTCATATTGGCTATAGATGGCAGCACGTTACCGCTTGAAAATTTAAGTAGCCATTATGGCGAACTAATAAAGTTTGAAAATATCCTATCTGTAACTCCGAACTGCTCGACCGTAGCGCTTCAAAACCAGCGCCAATCGATTCCTCGTGGTCAAAAACCCCAGACCCCCAAGTTTACCGGAGTTTATTAATTCTGGGGTGATTTTCGACTTCGCAACCATTCCTTGTATTATAGTATTAGATTTTCATCGGCTTACTGATATTGGAAATGAAATTCTAATAAGTTTTATAACAAAATGTTCAGTTAATGTTGTTTACCTTTAATTAATTTGGATATTTCTTGCTTATCTATGCGGAATCTTTCAAACTATAGTGTTTGATTTTGTAAATTAATTAATATCACTAATTAGTGTAATTTAAATATTTATATAAAACTCTTTCCGTTATGTGTAGGGACATCGAACTTGTTTATTGTAATATTTTTGAGATGATGATAAGGAAGTTCCATCCGTCCTTTTCCCTTTATTTTATTGAGGGTAAATCAGGGCCTCTCCATTAGAAATTGGAAAAACAAGCAATAATGCAATTCCACTAATCGGATTGTGTCATAGATTTAGAAAATCATCGTAGAAAGTCTTTGCAATCTGAGGACAATGCATTATCACCTAGAATTGCGTCTTTTGTGGATCGATTTTTAAAGTGTGTGAAACAATTGTAACTCATAAAGAGAATATTCTGAACACCTCCAACATTTAAGCATAAAAAATATTTTATTAAGGTATCCGACTAAGTTCAAAGAAAACATTTAAAAAATTGGATTTTAAAAAAAAAGTATTTAAAACTTTTTTTTAGATGTATTACCAATTAAAATGCAAAATATTATCAATACTACAAAAATATTTGAAAACATAATATATTTTGAGAAATAGGAAATTTTGAAATAAATGTTAGTGGAATTTAAGGAAAACGGTTAATACTCTACATAAAATTGTAATGCAGCAATCATATTTTTTCTTGTACACAAGTTATGGAATATAATGTTAAATGAAATGAACCAAAACCAAGAAAAATCTTGAGAGGCAAAGAAATTATGGGGTAATTTTCGTATATATGCATTTTTTCTATAAATTTACAACTAAAATTTTCTAAAAATACCTATAAATGAAAAGAATTTCCCCAAAAATAAAACTTTTGGTTCACTTCATTGGTCATATTATTTAAAACATACTCTGAAATTGTAACGTAAATACTTTTATCAGTTTTTGAAGTATCGTGTTAACTGTAGAGAATTTTTATAAAAATTGAAGACAAATTTTATTTGAAAAATATGTGAATATGTGGATGTCAGTCCAGGCCTTCATTATCCTAGAAAAGATAGTTTCGGAAAGAGGAAAGTCTGAACTGCATGAAATATCAATATTAAAAAAAAATCGCAGATGTGGTCAATAACCAGTGCTTTTAACGTAGTAGGATAACCTAACCTAACTTAAGCTAAGGATTTAAATAAAAATACATTATTAATTCATTAATTTTTTTATTGATTTCCATCGGAAAAGATTTAACACTGTATTTTCATTATACTGGAGGGATCATTATAAGATTTTCTGTTTTAAAGTCATGAATGGACTATTTTGAATTATATATTATTATATTGAATTATATATTATTTTGAACTATATATGAGTTATATATATATAAATCCAAGCATAATTAGTATCTTAAGTTGAAAGCATAATTCTATGTGCAAAAGTAAATCTTCCAGTTTATCAAGAAATGTGTTTTAGAATAACTTAAATGATTTAATATTACAATGAGCAGCGGAATATTTCAGGATACGCCATTTAATTTTTTAAAAAAAAATGTAGCTCGTTTTTATAAAATAATTATACCCGATAAAATAAATATATATAAAATAAAAAAAATTAATATATTTTTTTTCCTTTTTTGCATGATATATTCTGAAAGCTCGGGTTTCTAAAATCATGCTTAAAAACTAAAAATATAATATAATAAAATATAATTTGTTCAGTATATATATACCGACATTAAAATTGTGTATGAAATAAAATTAAATGTCATGCATTTCGTTTAATTATAGATAAAAAAACGGTAGATTTTTTTTTAAACAAACAGCCATATCTTGACATTGTTTAGTAAAAATACATGAATATATATATATATATATCTCATTTAATATGCTTATATATATATATATATATATATTGAAGATTAAAACCAAAAATAATCGATTGTTTGATATCAAGTATTGATCTGTTACTGAGTAGTGACTTTTCTTTTTCGTCTGACAAAGAAATATATCCAGACATTTTATTTTCATCCCCAGGTGCGGTGTTTCCCACAGAAGAAATAGTCTTCTGGAAATTTCTTATCCATACTTCTCCTGCCAAATTCAACTGCTAAGAACTATCCTAAGTATTAACAAACAACACAGACACTCAAACAACTCTCACAATCTTATAGGGTAATTTACTGAGTGGGTGGTAACTGAAATAGGAGAACATTCGAACATTCGAACATTCGAACCAATGAACATTCGAACAATTTCATTTGAAATTGTTTCCTTTGTCATTTTCAATGTTTGAGGTTAAATTAATTAAATCGATGAATTTAAATCCTAAGAACCCATTTTATCAGCTAAAATTTAAAAAAAAAATGATATGATAATTAATTCCTTTTAAAGTACAATTATATTTATTTAGATGCTATTTCCAACCTACTGCATAACTTTTCTATTCATTTTGGATAATCTAATTAAATAGATGTCATTAATATTCCTAAATTTTACCTAGAAAATGAATAATTATATTGTATTATTCGCTGCCATTTAAAAAATATCTTTGGGTCCATTAAAAGATAAAATTATTACTGATATAATTTTCATGTAAGCAAATTAAAGCCTCACCAGAAATAATTTTACCATTCTTACGTTTGTTGTTTCTTTATTCATTAAAAGCAATGTATACAGACATTTTTGATTTAAAAAAAGGAATTTTCATTTTGTTAAAAAAATCCTTTCAAAATTTAAATTTTCTAAACAGCAGAACAGGAGCATAATTTCCTCCTAAGTTTATTTTAGTAAGTTATTTTCTAATTTTACGGCTTATTTTCAAAAATACATATCATTTGTTGAACTTAAAAATATGTTTTTGTAGATTTAGTTTTTATGCTGTTCATAATTTGATTTAAAACCATTTTTTAAATTATTTATTATTATAAGCTAATATTTTATTTACTATTTGATTGTTCAAAGTATTTTTAATGCAAACAATTTGAATTCAATAAAGAGTTTTAAAAAATAAATTAGTTTAACAAATAGATAAATGATAGCAAATATTTTGTTTAAAGTATTTAAAGAAAATTGCAAAATATATCCTTAAAAACAAATTTCAGAAATATAAATAAATCAATATGTTATTAAAGATATAAAGGTTGAAGTTAAATGGAAATTAAAATTAACTAAATTAAACTAAACTAAACTAAATTTAACTAAATTAAAATTAGCACACTTCAAGAAAAACACCACTTCTCAATAAACGAGTTAAGAGAGACAGCTATTTTATTTCAGATGAAAAAGCTGTCAAATCTTTCGAAAAGAAGTTCAAAGTGTTTATTTTTATATAAAAAAATCCAATGATTTCTTCTATTGAATTAAACAGTTAAAAATATATTTAATATGGATGTCAATAAATTAAATCATCCTTGTTTTTTCGAAGGGTTAATTCTTTCAAATTGTGCAATCTCAAATGAATTTTGTCGGAAATAGATGTTTATCAGCAATTCGGTTAATCTCACGAGATTTTCTTTTCATTTCCTAATTGTACAGGGGAAATAATCTTATAGATCTTATTTAAAAATTCATTCTTAGAAAAGAGAAAATTATTCATTTTCTGTACTCTATTTTTAAATTGCAATTGCATGCATTATTCATTTTTATATTTCTTTTCAAAACTATGTTCTAACCTTCTCAATAAATCTTTCATATATTTCTGATATGTATTTATTTGCTATCCAGAAAGAAATATTCAAATAAATCCGGGTGTATTTCAGCGTTGAGAATATGACTCATGACAATTCAATCCTTTCTATAAATCAAATGTCTTTGAGAAAATAATATTATTATTTTTTAAATTTCCATTTATGCGATTTTGAATTTATATTTTAAAAATTGTCCTGGAATAATTCATTCTTTCAGATTTCAGTGTAATTTGAAATAAAATATGAAATTTTAAATAAAATATTAAGAAACGTTTATAGAGTGAATGTTTTGTTTATATATATATAGAAAGAATCCTTTTCCTGTAATATTTACAAACAGGTGTACAATGTCATCGAAAATTTGATGGAATGCTATAAATTTGGTGTTAAAAGGGCAGGTCAAATTCCATCCATCTGGATGAAATAGTTTTTGAGCTAATTTTGTTAAAAGAAATTCAAAATTCTTAAAACCTGTTTTTTAAAAAATCAGACACATCGAAGTATTTGACAATCACAAAACTTTTTTATATACTCTGTGTAAGAGAAACCGAAGAATGTGCATAACAGATTAAAAGCACTTTAAATGAAATGATCTAATTAATCATCTATTCGTAAAATCTGCCAACCTGTGAAAAAACTCCTGAGTGCAATTTGCCATTTCCTTATTGATGGTATGGCGAAATCCTTTTATATAAATGCTAATATTAGTAATTTTAACTATAAATCTTGTGTTTAAACAAACAAATCTGCTTTTTATCACATTCTTTTAGATTTAGGATATATTAATACGGAGTTGTTATATGATAAGTTTATTTATTTATTGCGAATTATTTACCAAATTCTTTTCTATGATTAGTATTTTAAAAATTACGATTGATCGTCTGTTGATCAACGTTCAGAAATTTGCATTTCAATATACTTTTAATTAAAAATAAATGTTTGCATTAAATGCCATTTCTTGTATAAGTGTTTCATTTGAATCATTTTTGTTGCAAGATACAAGGAAGAAGCTGACTTCTTAAAATGATTTAGATTTAAGCTTGTAGAAATGTCAAGCGAAAAGAAAAAAAAAGGTCAAAAGAAATGGTTCTGTATGCGATATTGTTAAAAAATTGGACAGGAAGACATCAATTTAAAATGTTTTTAATCTTTTCTGAAATATGTTTAAAAGCATGTCCAACATGTCTTATCTCAAAAATCATTCTTAACGGTGCTAATCTGAACAATTTGGTGGATCCGAAAGATGCGATGCAGCGATTCCCGATGATATGCTAAGAATTACTATTCCGAATGCAGTAATGCAATATTAACTTGCTTTCAGAAAAGATGGACGCTCTATTGAACAGGCTATGTCATAATATTAATATGATAAGAATATTGCATACTATATGTAATAACGATATTTTATACAATATATAATAACATTATTGCATGCAATATGTAATAACAATACTGCATACAATATCATTTCTCCTCTGATGAGGAGTCTGAATTTTTTTAGGGGGGTGAAAAATATTTTCTCATATCCTCCTTTAAACTGTTACCAAGTTTGATAACAGTTGACAGAGCAGTTTTACTTACATAACAATTTCAAAAAAGGAGTTTTAATTACAACCACCCTGCATTTTATGAATGTAAAAATGAACAAATAAAGCAAATAATTAAATTTTAAAATTTATTAATTTTTGTGTTTAATCTCAATTTTAAAGAAAAGCTGATTTCTGATCGCTGGTAAAAGCGTTAATTTCAATAAAGTGAATCTACCTTTTTTTTTACTTTTATTTAAGTAAAAATATACTGTATACGGATAAGAATATAAAAAATAAAACTAATGGTATGAATTGTGCGATATAACTCTTTTTGAGAAAAAACAATGTTTTATTTATCATACTAGAACTGAAATTTAAACCGAGTAAACAGCTGTCGGGAAGAAGTATATAATATTTTATGTAACAAAGTCAACTTCTGAGATTCGCCTGGGGAACAGACGTGCAAAAATAAATATCATCAAGAATTCTGCGGCTTTCCATAAACATGGTAGTAATTTACTCTGTGGAAAGCCATAGGAGGAGAGATCTAATGAATATTCAAACGATGTCAGTAGAAGTGGTTTCCTTTATCATTTTCAAGGAAAATGGTCAAGATCCTTTAAGGACAATTGATTGATCCAGGAATATCATTTTCTCTCCGAAAATGGAAATTCTCTGTCA
Organism: Argiope trifasciata; assembly: GCA_026543055.1. Classification (NCBI taxonomy): domain Eukaryota; kingdom Metazoa; phylum Arthropoda; class Arachnida; order Araneae; family Araneidae; genus Argiope; species Argiope trifasciata. The sequence goes on from JAPMOQ010045390.1 coordinate 4,191,301, forward strand.
TGAATAATCAATTAAAACGCATCTCTGCTTTCATTTAATGAGAAGTTGCTTCTCTTTAAATGTCACTTCCCGTCTACTGTATTGTTTTAAAGTTATAACTGTTTAATTAAGTAGAAACGACGTATTTCAGTTTCCAAATAATAAATGCTACAGATATCAACTTGAAACAAATATCCAATATATAGAGAAAATTTATTCACGGAAATAACTATGAGGTGCATCTTATTATGTTGCAATTGTATAGGCAGGAATTATAGCTTTTACAGTAAATCTATAATTTAATGATTATAATGATTTTACTCTAAAGCTTTAATTTGTGAATTATTTTATGATTTAGTTTGTTAAATTTTATGAAAATTAATTTTATTATTATCGATTTTCATTCTACTTGTTTAAATTTTCACCCATTAATATTTGTAATTGTTTTGATGTTTTTACTTAGTATAATTGTAATTAAAGTCTGAAGTTAATAATCTGATTCATTAAAATTAGTGGAAACATTTGCACTTTCAAAATGCTGATTTTCAAATATCAATTTAACGAAATAGAGGAATAAGAGAAATGCATAATTCCTATAGCTTTGAATAAACGAAAGTTTATAAACTAGCCAGAAACAATAATTCTAAACGGAAGAAAACTATAATTGCAAGATAGTTTTTTAAATGCTTTTTCTCAAAAAGGTTTTATTCAAATTTCTGTGAGTATGAAACACCCTATATCCAATAAAATTGTGTGAAATTTCTTACAACAATATGTACAAACACTAATGCAACTATTAAATTTATTTTTTTAATTTTCAGTCCAATACAGTATTAATTTTTTAGCCTGTTTATCATTCAAAACAAATTACAGTACATTTATTATTTTTTTGAAAAAAAATTATACTAATATACTAAATTAAATACTGCGTCTTATAATTGCTTAACTTATGCTCATTTATTAATCTGAATTTTGTACGATTTTACTCAGATTTATTTTTCTGAGAATACCAATTATCGGTTATCAAATTGAAAATTGTCACATCACAACACATATTTGAATTGCCATAAAAATAAATACTTTCACATAGAAATTTTTTCCTCTTGCATATAATTAAAATAAGTCATTCGTTTATATATTTGCTTAATTTTATATCAATTTTTGAAAAGTTCAAAATATTCTTTATTTATACCAAAATTTCAACAATATCCATTGACAAGACCATTTCAGTTTCCTTAAAGACATTTTGCATTATAAAAGATTTTTTAAATGCTATGCATAGTGTACAATCCTATATAAGAAGTGCAAAGGAATAGAATGTGAATAGAGATTTCACATATAAACAATAAAAAATTGCTCATATTCGATTTTAGTTAATTGCACGCATTTACAGATATAAACATTTTATCGAATTTCTCGAAAGGAGGCTTTAACTGCTATGAATAATTATATTTTATGTTGTTTGATTCAATAATTGTATCATAAATTCATATGCATTTATAATTATCATGTTAAATTAAAAGAAACTGCTACCCTTATTTGTGTTTAATTGACTAATTTATGATATCGATTATTTCAAATTTTTAAAAAAATCATTTCAAACCTTAATATTCAAAGCAATTTGCTGCGTAGGGAATTTTAGGCAAAGAAGAGTGGAGCTTCCTTTATGTAAAATGGGAGTGTTTCAAGAAATGGTATTGATTAAGAAACATATCGTTTAACATTACGATATTATTGGATCTTAGAGAAAGGATATTGCTCATACCATAATAGGACATGAGACACAATAAAAATTTGAATTGGATACTGCTTTTAGAATTACATTTATAGACTCAAAAAAAGTAAAATTAAAGTATTTCTGTCGTTATTTAATCAGCATTTTTTTTCCAATCGGAAGAACATGCCTATCTCTAAATGTATATCTTCTGAACCATTATTAAATTAGACACCTGTTATATTGATTTAATCGATTTCACTGGAAAATCTATTACTTCTATAGCAAAAATAAATAAACTAAACATTTCTTCTAGACATTTTCTCACACATCTAATATTTTTGTTGACATGACTCTGATTTAGACAATAATAATAGCAATAACAAAAGAATGGCCAAGAAAAAGAGGAAATATTGGACCTTTACATAAACCAGACGATAGATCAAAACATATCATAAATATTTTACTTTTCGGAATCACCAGATAATATTTTGTAAGAAATGTTATTCTTGATAATTTATGAAAATAAATATAATTTCCAATAGTATGATTTGAGATATTATTGATAATACAATAAATCCATATAAGATAATAAAGGCAATATAGCATAATGTTTTAGTATGCAAATACGCAGTATTAAAAAAAACTTTCAATGAATACTTTAGAAAATATGTTATATTTTCTCTCTTGATTCCATTTATTTCAGAATAACCCAGTATTTGAAATAATTTTTCTAAAGAATGTGTATTTCAAAAATCTACTGTAAACAAATGATGTTAAATTGTATCATATAATTATATGTATCAGCATATTAATCTACCATATAATCATATGTATCAGCATATTAATCTATCATATGTATCAGCATATTAATCTATCATATGTATCAGCATATTAATCTATCATATAGTCATATGTATCAGTATATTAATGTGCTATTAATCACTTAATCATTTACTGTTTTATTAAAGAACACTTTCGTCATTATTATAGCTTTAAGACACAGAAATCTAGTTCACAAACGAAGCATACCTAAGTTGCTGTACATTTCTTGTCCAATGTGGGATATTTAAATATACTTCTGAAAATTCTGAAGATCATTTATTTTACCAAGCTGTTCTATTTTCTATAAAATGTTTGCACAGTTTTGAAATGTTTCATTTTTATATAAATCAGGAATATATCAAACTTGGAGTATAATACATAAAAATAAAGTCAGTTTTGATGATAATATACTAGACGTTTACCGAAATATTTAGGTATCTAATTATGTTTACTAAAGCAGTTATTTTAAACCAATGTAATCAATATTATATTATAAGGAAGGGAAATGCATTTTAATTGTTTTAACTGTTAGTTTCCTTAAGATTTAATATTTTAGCTAATTTCCTATTTTATTATTTTCCTTTCTTAGGTTCACGAATTCTCTTCTTTTCTTGAATTTTAATTTATTGTCTTTACATAGAATTTTAAGTATGAGAATATAACATTCAGGTTTGAAGGGTGGTTTATTGTTTATAGTTAATAAGATATAACGGTAAAAGAGCCTATCTTCATTAAACTGCGCCATACATATGGTTGAAAAAGAATCATATCCAGCAACAAGACAAAGATATAAAACTGAAACATAAATTCAATAAAACTATAAATATAAGAATTTGCTTCAAAACATGAAAGTAAGAAACAATTGATGGAATACTACAAAGTTAATAAAGAGAGCGCAAATGAAAAAGGGCAAATTTTTTCTAAGATATATATTTATCAAATATTTATAAAAAAGCGAATAGATTTTGAGAAAAAAAAATTAAGGTGGTGTTTTTCATCCACCAAGTCCTACATAATGGCTTAAAAGGGGCATCCTTATTTATTTTTATTTATCTTGAGATATTTTAGGAATAAAATTCGTGATTTTCGTCAAGGTGAAAGCTTCACAAAACAAAATTTCTTCACATGTTCTTAGATTTAAAGTGCACATCAAAAATCAAGATATACTCATTTATACGTAATATAGATGTGATGATTATGATAAAAATGGTAGAATAAGATGAACCATAGAAAACAAAATATGAGTTTCAAAAAGAAAATGCTAAAGTCGGTGGAAAATTAAACAGTTTCTTGAAATATATTTACTATCTAAAATCAAACAGACCACACATTAGTATCTGAAACCATCCATTTTGAAAGAGCGATCAATAAGATTTACGTCTTCAACAATTTATTACAAATATTTTTTTTGGCATTCATTTAGATATTGACGTTTTGATATTGCTGAATTTCTATTTGTCTTATACATTTAAAATCCTGAATTATACTCATTTCATAATTAATTATTTTGCTACTATACACATTTAGTCAGTATGTCATTCTCTATTTGTTTTTATTCTACCAACACTTTGATGAATTTGTTTTGATAAAATGAAAACTAAATCTTTTGCGACATAGCGACATAACGTTTGTGAGTTAGCGACATAACGTATGTTTTGCAACATTTCTTTAATAATTCGCATTCACACACTTAACAAGCACAAGCACAAAGACAAGATATTTACGCTAACAGCTTACAAGATTTCGGCTGATTATGCATCGTAGTGACCGCTAGGCCAAGGAAACAATTATGATTACACTGATTTTTTTTTTACTTTCATAATATTTAAACTTTAATCAATTTCGTAAAACTTTATTTTTAATATTATAAAGTTATATACGTAATTTTAGTCGAATATGCTACAAGAGAGCCTATTGCATTAATATGAAAGTAAATAATTGTGATTTCTTGATAATTAAATTTAAATATTTTAACTATTCAAACATGTCTTTAATTCAGAACATGCCAATTAAAAGGTTTGGAAACTCAAGATAGCAAAATACTACATCTTAACTAATATGAAACAAGTGAAAAATAAATATATATATTCCATTAGCAAATATATAAAAACGGAATAGTTTTTTGTTTTAAGCCCTAAAACGTATCGACAAATAAGTAATCAAAATATTTGTCTGTAGAACTCAGATATAAACAATTATGTTCACAAACATACTGATACAAATTACATCATTGTGAGAACAAAGAAATTGATAAATAAGTAAGAGAATCAGAAAAAAAACTATTTCCAATTTTATTGCTTCAGTATCAGGAGTAGAAATTTTTTTGTAACACCTTAAATCTTTAAAAAAAGTGAAACCCTACTTTGTATATTCGGTGCTAAATATAGAAAAGAGAGAAGATATTTTATTCCAAGTTTCGCATTTGTTCACTATAAAGAAGAAGCATTCCAGGAAGTTTGGAATCAGATTCTCAAAAAAACGCATTCTTCACGTCTGTGTGGTTTTGAAAGAATTGGTACAAAATCCTTAGATTTCTTTCAACTCAAGCCTTTGGGAAAAAAACGATTTTGCAATCACTTCTTTATCGAAACTTTGAGCTGAAGTGGTGAAACTATCAAAATTCTAATAACTTCCAGAAAGTTTTGTAAAGGTTTTTCTTCTTTTTTAGCCGTACTGGCATTCCCAGGGAAAATAATCATTAAAAAATTAGAGGAAAAGATGTTTCAAAGTTTCTGAAAAATATATTTATTCTTTCCATCTCATGTATGAAAAATTCATAATCTTTCTCCTTGTGCCATTATTATTCCAGTATTGATATAATTGGGGTGTCGTGGTATTAAGAAAATTATAATAAGTAGCATTTTAAATAAATTAATTTAATGACATATTAATCTAAACTAAGCCCTATTATTATTAGCCAAATAGAATTATGAGTAAAAGTATCAAAATGTGGAATAACATAGCAAATATGATTGTTAATATCATTATTGCAAATAGAACTGTAAGTTACGGAATATATAACCGGAAAATAAAGAGTTTATAAGTGAAGGCTATAAAAACTGAAAAACATATTTTTTTGTAGTATAAATAAAAAAATATCAATCTAAGAAACATCTTTAAATTAAAAGACTAGATAAGAAAACTTAAATTAAAATATAAGGTTATCAGAACGATATGATAGATTAATAAAGGTAATAAATTTTTAAAAAAAGAATTTTAAATTTGAGCAAAATATTTAAAATTTCCCTTAAGTAGGTATCGTATGAAGTACCTAATTTTAGAACATTTCTGTTCGACATCTGCGCATGTTTTTGAAAGCATTAACTTCGATTTAAAAAAAAACATCTGTATATACTTATAAATACTTTTGTATCTATACTTAAATAGAAAAAAAATCCTATAGTAAGTCTTTTATAAGATTTAAAATAATATTGTCAGTCATAAGTCAATGTTCAATAAGATGATGAAGATATTCCTAAAAATGCTCTACATTACAACTACTCCTTTTCATGAAACTTTAAAAAGTAGTAATTGGGAAATAACTTTAATCTTAAGAATTGATAAAAAAAATCTTTTGTTGAAATTTAGTTTTGATTTTTTTTAAATTGAACATTATGAGCTATAAAGCAATTTCCATTCTCTCACACATATATTTAAACTTCTAATTAGATAACAAATCCCATTTGGGTCATTTAACGTTAATCTCCTCTCTAAAATAGTATAAAAAGCTTTTCAGATTTTGATACATTTCTAAATATTTATTATTCTTTAAATTTCTGAGTGTTTTTATTTATTTGGAGATTCGAACGTTACAGATTTAATAATTTGATGCATATGTCAGTCACATTATTATAAGAGAAGGGTTAAAAATTTTAACTGTATATATGCTTATAAACCTCAATTATCTGTTCAAGACCCATGCTCACCCCGTATGCAAATTTGAATGTGTTCGTTTTGATTTGAGTGTTCGTTTTGATTTGATTGATAGAATACTAATGGACCATGCTTTATTTCTAGAAATGCTAGATTCAGAAAAACATGAAGTCGTCCTGTAAAATCTCAAAGGATATCAAGGAATACATTTGTTTAATAGCCATCAACTAAGCTGGGTTTCCTTTTGTATACCAAAAATCAATGATTGTAACTGTAGCTATTGCTAAGGAAGGGGTATAGGGAAAGCCCATACTTTAGTAAAAGAAAATCAAGTTTAACAGTATTCAGAAATATTTCATTTCGAACGATTTTAGCAATAATAGAATCTATAGCAAATTCACTTCAAATTAAAAAAATAACCTTCATCATTAATTTAATTAAGAATATCAATTGCAAAAGAATAAACAGGATAATTTGTAAATTATAGCTATGAATATAGATGCTTAAAGTAACCATAAGGTAAGAATAGGAACTGAGAAATAGACCATGAAAATGTTTTTGATAGTTATGGGAAATTTCAAGGCTAAATGAAAAAAAAAAGAATCAAAAGAAATTATAAAAACTAAATCAAATATGATCATTAAAATTTGAATAAAAATTAAAGATATGAATTATTTAATTGTTTAATGGCAAAATATGCTCCAGAAAAAAAGCAAAAAAAAAATTCATTCATTTTCGTCAATTTAAAATAATATTAAAATTCCACTTTGAAATAACACAAAAAATGTTTTGTTGCAGTTTCAAAACTAAAATTTTACCATCCAGCAACTTATCAAAAAAAAAAAAAATAAATAAATAAATTAAAAATAAATAAAAAAAAGAGATTTTTATATCTCCAATAATTCAACTTTTTGATGCTATATAAATGGTTAAATAATACTGCAAAGCGGTAACAAAATTGTAAGAATATTTTGTCATCATTAATAACAATTGTATATTCTTCTGTTCTGATTCTTACAAATAACTTAATTAATAAATAGTACATTTTAATATAAAATGTGAATGCAATTTATCCATGAAAGCAACTTATTATACTTAAATTAAATGAACAGGAAATGCATTTAATAAGTAAACCAAAGTTTTAATATAAACAAAATAAAATTTCAGAAGCTCTAAAAATATGTGGATGTAACAAAAAATCATTTATTTCATTTAAAGCCATGATTAAAATTTCGTTATAAAAATATATTTCTCATTTTTAGGATTTCATTCCATCAACTTTGGAAAAAAAAAATTAAAATCATTCTTTTGAAAATATCATATTTTGGGAGTTTTTCTGAATGAAAGCACACAAAAAGTAATTAAATATAACGAAGCATTTCCTTTACAGAATTTCAGAAAAGGGCTTTTATCTTTTCTTCAATTTAAATACATTTCTGAATATTGCTTTATCTTCCATTTTTCTTTTGAAACAGGAAAAAAATATTCCTAAATGAGAGTATTTCAAGGAATTGCCATATTTTAAGGAATCTCTATGCAGAAGATATGTGAGTTTTGAAATAATAAGAATGGACATCTTGGATTATGAGCGATTAAATGATGGCAATTCCTAATTTAATTTATTGTTCAAAAGAAAGATATCGGATATAAAGTAAAAACTGAAAAAAGAGCATCCGATCTAGACATTTAGAGTGTTCACTAATTTTAAGAATTTTCCTCCTAAGTATAAAGCTTAAATCATTTAGTCAATAAAAGCAACATATATTAGTTAAATTTATTTAGGAATAAAAACATTGATATAAATTTTAACAAAGTTTAAACATAATGGACTGTATTATTACAAACCTGAAAATGATGCTTCTCAAAATGGTTAGTTCAATGACTGAGAGGATTTACTATTAGTTCTGTTGTACGCTAATCAGGTGCAGCGTCAGTAATCTCACAGCTTGGTTACAAACTTATCTACCCTTTGGCGTCAAATATTATCACCATATTATTGGAATCTTCAACAATTTTATCGATTTAACCAATAGGGACCTGAGATACTCCTGACTGACTCAGAACCATCTCTGCCTGCCTCCTGGGAACTATAAAAGGCCCGAATTCTCATCCTAGAATCGATCGTAGTTGTGCATCGAGTCGTCGGAAGGATAACAAAGTAACGGCGGAATAGTCCAACAAAGAATCAATTCTATGTAGAGCTCAAGCGATTACGGTACTGAACTGTGTGCCGAGCCCTGTTGTTCATTGTCGAAGCAGCATCGAGTCCTGTGAGGACCAGTTGTGTAGAAGTGTGTCGACAGTTGGATGCAGCGAAAGTGAGAAAATAGTGGAGATTTGCAAATTGTTATAAAAAAGGAGAGTAAATCTACTCATATTCCCTCTTTCTGATTAGCTGTATCTGGCCGCTTTGAGTGTTGTGGTTGTTATTTCTACTGATTACTACTTGTAGGCTACTACTTACTCTAGTATTTTGCCGTTTGTTACTTGTATTTGTCTCTGCTATATATATTTGTGTATTTGTCCTCTTCGACTTAATAAAAGTCCTCATCTGTCACCAAAAGACTTTTTATTTTATCGGCCAACAAATCAGTAAAACCACACCAATGAGAGTATCCGTAACGGTATTATTAAAATGAAACTGGATTCTAATTGATTGTGGTTTGAAAATCATTCTCCTTCTTTTACTGGTTTTAATTCTGGATTCCTAATTTGTTTATTCCTGTCAATAGATGATTAACAAGGTAAAACATTTTCCTATGAAACATTCTAATGCCACTTATTAAAAAATATCGCAATCAATTTATTAATATTTTTTTCTTCTTATAAACATTTATTTTTTCTTCTTTTGTTCAGATTCATTTGCACTCTTTAGAATGTAGGCAATAAGGCAAGGCAATAAAAAGAACAGTTTTTAAAAACATGCAAAAAAGTAACCTTAAAATGTTTAGTCTTTGACAAGTTACATTTACAGAAACGTTCTCTCTAAGTTTGTGTTATACTTGTCTGTTTTAAAATATATCAAAAGAAGTTGTTAGTCACAAATCACTGTCACTTCTCTCCAATGCTGTCTTTAATTTCATACACTTCATTTCTTCATATATATATCAGATATATATTGCTCATATTATATCCATATTTCATATTTCCAAATCCTAATAATATTATGTTTCTAATTATTAGAAATTGTCTTCCTGCAGCTAATTAGTTCTGCTGACGTAAATTTCTTTAAGTTTTGTAAATGCATTTATTTGTGTATTTCAAATCTGGCTGTAAATAAACTATAATTGCTTATATAAATATGCATATTCTTCATAGTTCAAATTGATATACATTCGTATTATTATCTGCATGATACTTTGAAAATTATAATTCATGTAAATATTTTGTACGAAAATTATAGAATCAAATTTGATATTTTAAAACATACTTTCTTCTAATTTAAACTGTATTTTTGAGTCCAGGTTCAGGTTTGGTTGTTTTTCTTTTTATCCTTCAGTTGTGTGAACACTCCCCCTTGTAAAAAGGGGTTTATGCTAAGTGCATGATGCATGAAGTATTCTTGGCCCTAGTTGGGGCTACTGAAAAAAAGAAGAGACTGTGATTCGGCTTAAGTTGTTGACAGATAAAGGTCAGTGGTCCTGTAAAGTGCCATAAGTCACAAAATAAAAAAAGCTGAACATTTTTGAGAATAAAGTTGTGTTTACTAAGTCATTATATACCTATTGATGGTAATCATGTTCATTTCCCAATTCAAAGAAATATGATACTAAATTCTGAAAGTTAAAATTTAAATACGCCTAAAAGATTGAAAGATAGTTTTCATACTTATTCATTGATTTGTTTAATAAGAATTTAAATCAGTAATTTATATATTTTAATTAATTTTAAACATGTTTTAATATGCATTTAATCTCCTCTCATCAAAGTTGACCTCTTTTCACCTATTTTTCCAGAAGCTGAAACTTTCACACTTTAAAAGCTAGAGCACTTTAGAAGTTTTAAATTGAAACATTGAATGAAAAGACGGCCCTTACACTATAATTACTTTAAGAAAGTTTTCAATGCTCCACTATCAGTAACATTACACTATTCTCCTGGTGAACGCAGAAAAGTTTTAAGAATATCTAAAATATCTACTTAATCGGATAAGAAAATTTCAAGAACTCCTCGCTTCCTGATTAAGATTTTAAATGCATAACAATTCCTTTGATTTACATATTTAAGCATTAAAAATTCTATTCAATTGAATAGAATTGATCCACATATGGTATTTTCATATTTTTTTTCCTACTTTTCTCTGGTAATGTAAAACAAATTATGAACTTGAATCACCTCCCATACTTTACAGGTGCACGTTAGATAATTTATAAATTAATTATTTAAAGCAAAATACATAAGGTATAAAAATTAATTTTAATAGATATAACTACTTACATTGGATCTATTAAAATTAATAATCTCAGTATGAGTATATTATAATCTCAGTGTGGTTGCTTATATCATACGGAAGAGATACTTGATTTCATAATATACATTTAGATATGTTTTGGGATTTTGGTATGAATTGAGGAGTTACAGATGCTTTAAGAGACAATCCAAATTATAGTAAAACACCTGATACATTTTGTTTATAATCCCACCCTAAAAATATTCTAATAAGATGGACAATTAAAGTTGTTTGACATGACTACTGAGTGAGCATTTCTTATGAAATTACCATCAGGACATACATAGCACCATCTATCGGATTCTGAGTCATAGCCAAACTGTGAAGTAAAACGTTAAAAGCTCATGTTAGTATTAATACCATAAAAAATCATTGTAGTGGCATTTTTTTTCTGTAACTTCTATAGCGTATTAAAAAATTTTCAAAACTTGTCATACATTCTAAATTTTTGTAAGAATTGCATTTCAAAATATATTCTTGTCGAATGACATAGTTTTCAAAATAAAATGTTGGTAGCTATGAATCTGCCGAGGTGAAAATGCAAAGAATAAAATCCTCAATGCTTTAACGATTTCTAATGCATTTTTTACATTATACCCATAAAAAAAACAAATAAGTTACAAAATACTGTCACCAATAGCACATTTTTTATCCCATAGTCCTTCAATATGAAAGTCACGTAGAAAATGCTTCCAAAATGTTCAGAACATATTTGAAGAGGCTTTCAGAAGCACTGGGGTGAGAAAAATTGGATACTGTCCGGAAACATTTTGGAACATTATATTGAGAACACTATAAAAATCAAGCTATATATACTAGAATGAAACGAATAAACTCTGATGATTTTTATCAATTAAAATACTGCATAAATATATGCACTGTATTTCATCCATTAAAAAATATTTATTGAATGAGCGTGCATTACAAATGTATGCCATATTTGTAAAAATACATAATAATTGGTAACATTTACAATCTGAAATGCTTTAAGCATTCATTATGATTAAGAAGTTTTTAAAATATACATTTGATGACTTTAATAAAAATTTGAATGAAGTAATCCTAAAATGAAGAAGAGTGAATCAATTATGTTCTTCCTCTGTAGTAATTAAGAATACGACAGTAATCGAACAATTAATAACGATGACGATAATTTTTCTAATTTATAATAATTCTAAAAAGAAAATATGTTTTTTGTAGGTGTTTTTTTTTTGTAAGTGAAGACTCTTGCAAATGACATTAGTAAAATATATCTTAGTTAAAAAAACAGGCAACGCACTGTTATTTAAATTTGAATAAAAGTTAAAAAATCAATTTTGTCCCTTCTATGTAGAAACTAGTAACACAATTCGTTGATACCAATTTATTTTTAATGATATTACTTTTTTTAAGAAAATGTATCATCTTTGATGTTTGTGATAGTAAAATTCTCAATAATATTTTAAAATCAAATTGCGAATTTAGAGAAAAGTTAAATTTGAATTGATATATTTTTTCAATGCTTGAACTGTGCCGACGTTTTCTTTATTTCCACAAATAAGAAAAAAGTAACAATAGTTAAGTATGTCTTATAGAGAAAAATAAATTACAAAAAAGAACAGCTCTTATTCCCATAAAACTTTCTGCAGACAGTTAATATGCATTCTTACGTCTGTAAACTATTTTTTTTTCTGTACGTAACTGAAACTTTCTCGCTCTGTTATGTACCTAAGAGCCAAATAAAACTTTTTCAATTGAAAGAAGCTTAACATTACACTCTCTGCATTTGAATAGAATTCTTCTTACCCAACAAAATAAATCGCGATTGGTGGATTTCTCCATTACAATTCAAATTCTTTATCTTTTTTGCATCTTTTCATCTTACCCCCGTTTACAGTGATAGTTTTTTTATTCTGTCCATTTTTTCACAAAAGGAGACATCGTTCTTATTCTTTACTCTATAAATATCGAGCGATAAAAATAAATCAGTACTTCTTTTACCTTTCCTCTCCTTTTCTACCTATTAAGTTTCTCTGATCCAAAAGGAATATTTTAAAAGACATTCAGATAAAAAGTTTATACGAGTTTTTTCTTTGCTTGTGCTGTGTGTTCACTTAGATTACTCACATTTGATGAAATATACTTTTTTAGTTTGAATTCATTGTCGATGATTTCAAATAAAATAAATTTGTAAATGAATAAATGTACATAATTAATCGTGATAAAAGGCAAGAAAAAGAATACTTTGCTTAGTAAAATATACCAAGAATATCAAATAAATTCTTGATATATGACTGTTCTCATATGTTCTCTGCTATGATTGTTGCTTGTGATTCGGATCTCTAATTAATAAACGGTTCACTTATTGGCTTTCTTTTAATTGTAGAGAGAGCCTATTTAAATAGATAGTACGTATGAATCATCGGTGATTCACATTCTGAGAAATGCGTTAAAAACATATATAAACTATAAATAAACTTTTTCTACTTGTGTGAAATTCTTCATTGATTAAGCACTTTTCCATCACGTTAATGTGAGTGTCACGATATCAAAGTGTTGATAACACATAAGTCCAACACTTTGGACACATAAGTAGTCTTTCTATACTGTTGGCATCTGAAATTAGAGATGCAGAATTGAGATAAGAATATATATTGAAGACCTAGTTGAATTAAAAGCATTTCTTTAAAAGAATAGCTTGAATTTTAACTAAATTATCATAGATTTCAATAATTGTTCGTAATTATTTCCAAAGACAAAATTATACAAAGATAATTTTTTCATCACTGGTTTCTGCATTTCTAGACTTTGGACGCATAATTTTTACATCTCTTAACAATAAATTAAGTTAAAAGTTGAGACTGTTTTTGGTATTTAATAAAAAATCTTATTGCATAATTATTTTTAATTGTTAGAAATTAAGAAAGAAAGCATGTTTTTTTAATATTCACATATTACCCGTAGAATAAAACTGGAATTTCAATATTACGAAAGTTTATTCACAACAGATTACTCGTATAGTAACATTTTAAAATAAAACTTTAAAACCAATGGATTAGATTTTATTTGGATAGTTCATTTCTGTATTAAACAGAGCAAGTGTAAGGTTATCAATGCAGCACAAATTCAAGACTAATCATAATTGAATTTCAAACACATTTTAAAGGAAAGCTTAAACATGAAGTCATGCATAAACAATTAAAACGGTTATAGCCAATATTCCTAAGGATTCAGATGATCGCCAGAGCTAGCTAGTTATATCTAAATAAATCTTCCTTATTTTGATATGAGTAATATATTATTTTAAATGAATCTAGTCTATATCTGTGTTAAGTTACAGTTTTTATGTAGAGATTTTTTTTGTAAAAATAGTAATTAAATAAGATTAATAAATAAAAATCGAAAACAATTGATCATTCAGTTTTCAGAAACAAGCATTACAAAATTTTATTTGAGAATCTGAAATAATGTTTAAATGTACTTTAACAGAATTAAAATGAACATAAAAGTAATTAATATTTTTTAAATAATTAATGTTCAGTACGGATTGGGTTGTGGTTGTTCCATGCTTTGTATTCTATTTGTAAGATGTGCAGAAGAACTCTAGAACCCAGTAATAAAGGGTTGTACAAGCGAATGTGGGAGTATAAATTTATATCAGACAAAGTCAGACTTTTTCTCTTGGGTGCTCATCAAGGTTCTTTACACATAGAAGTTACAAAGCCCTTCTTCCCTCGAGCTCTTCTCTTGGCTTGAATTGGTATTCAATCTTAGGGGGATAAATCGCAAGAACTTTACAAGTAAGAAAGATGAAAACGTTTGTATATGATTTACCATCTTAACCCAGATAAGCCTAAAACTAAAATTTTCTGAAAATTTTGAAAAAAGTTAAACTAACTGTTAAAATAACTGTCTTTTTATTTTTTCTAATAAAGCTGACACGTTTCTTACTGCAAATCATAAGACTAAATAATCTTAGATAAAGAGGGTATTCTGATATTTTTTTTTTATTTCTACTGTCCTAAATATAGGACAGTAGGCTTATCTGGGTTAATACGACATCGCAAGATATGATTTAGCTTAATTCGTTTGAATGGCAAAAGTTTCGATTTCGAATGAACGTTTGCAATTTAAACGAAGCTTAAATAAAAATCAGGAAGATGTTCCGTCCAATGAAAAAAACTGCTTGTGTTTGTAAAATAAAACATATTATATATCTAAAATAGAATATAAATCTCCTTGACAGGATAGAATTGAAGAACAAACTATATAAAATATTTAAATGGAAACTTTAACAATTATATATAATATATTGACAAACCAGCAGGTCATCAAAAACGTCTTTAATAAAATACTATGGGCTAAATTTTATCACTACCATAAAAAGCGTATTTCCACATGTGTAGTCATATTCAATTAATGTTATCTAAATGTATTCATATTCCCTAAAAGTGCATCAAAACTTCCATGCTTTTAATCGAATCATAATTAGAGAAACTACAATTAATTCATTTCAATACCAATTTCAAATGCCCCTGTTACTGCATTGTGTTTCCTAAGCAAAACCCGTCAAAATTCAATAAATTCCTCACGACTGAAAGGAGAATTTATAGCTATTGAAAATACTATAAATTACTTCCTTAATTTGAGTCTACTTTTAATGAAATCAAAAACTCCTTAATTTACAATTTCATTTAATTGTATTCAAGTTTGATCATTAACTGGAGCATCATTATAATTTAATAACATGTGTATTGCATTCCATTTCTGTGTATATTTCTTTCAATTAATAATTGTTATGATTCCTGTCAGAAATTTAGAAACGGCGGGAATAATAATATCATTCGATCTTTCTAATTAAATATAATTAATTTACTGTGTTTTTTCTTTAGATTAATATAAAATCAAATGATGTATTTGTTATGTGAATATATTTGCTTATATTAAAATTTAATGGCATACTATAATAGTAAAAAAAAAAGAATACGTAGAGAGGAAATATAAAGTTTTCCATTTAAAAATATTTGTATGAAGGTGACTGCCTACGTTGTAAATAGCATTTTTCAACCATATTGATAAAAAAAAATTGCAAAAATATTTTAATTCAAACATTTTCTTTAAAGAACCATTTTCCTTTACATTTTATGTCATCAAAAAGCTGAGAAAAATTTTAAAAAGTGCAGTGTACTTGAAAATTAATCGAAAGTCTCAGTCTTCGAGCGGAAGCTGTTGTAAAATGCCACTTTTAACAATTTTTTGCCTTTTAAACGCAAATAATAATTTTATGATGTTGCTAGTGCACGGCCAGAGCTTTTAAAAAATCCCATTTTTTAAAATTTATCGATGGAATCTGACAATATTCTCACTCTTTCGAGCATCTATTTATTGGGTTGGAGAATAAGTTCACAGCTTTTTTATCAAATATTCTTATTTAAAGAAAATCGTTAGTAACAACAATCAATTAATCGATTATCTATTCGCCTTTGGTGATTACGACCTCCTCCCATTTACCCATTTGTTGGTGCCATTCCGCCAAAAATCACCCTGCATATTTTTAAAGCCCTCTATATTGCCCAAGGTAACGCCCCTTATATGGTTCGAAGGGACTGGAAAAGATGGTAATCCGTCGGTGCAAGGTCTGGAGAATATGGTAGATGCTAGAGCCCCTACCATTCGAACTCTTGGAGTGCAGATTTGAAGACTTGTGCAACATATTGAAGGAGTATGGTTTGGCCTTGTCAATGGGATCTTTTTAGTCGCATAACCTCTTTCACGATGTGTAGCTAGGTTAAGTAGAGCTCTTTGGTGATCGTGACATTCCTTTCAAGCATTTCCCAGTACATCATGCCCTCCCAGTCCCACCAAATGCAAATCATGGGCTTCTTTGGATGTAGGGCAAGCTTGATCGTTTCCTTGCCGTAGACTAGCCTATGGCACCTTCTCCGTATATGTTGCAAATGTTCCATGCTGCTTCAGCAGCTTTTTGGCCTCGATGAAAAGCGATGAAGAGCAAATGTCGAAAATGTGGGTTTTGACCTCCCGGGTATTCCATTTCTAAGCCTCAAAAGCAATTAAAAATCAAATTACACAAAAAGATGATTAGCATAGTTCAGTAGAGCAGAAAGAACTCTATCGATTGAATACTATGCACTTTGTCAAACAGCAAAATTGTAAAACAACGTTAATATAAAAAGGCTATGAACTTATTCATCAACCCAATGCATTGAAATTCTCCTTTCGCTTTTTATATAGCTTTGCTATTTTGTCACTGAATTATATTTTTCTCCGTTTATATTTTGAAAGTAAATCGCATTTAACTTTTCCCACATTAATTTTGCCTAACGTGGCCTAATTTGGCACTCCCTTCTCCTCATCGCTTTACACCTCACCAGAGGGAGGACATTTGGCCCGGGCCAAAATCATACCAAACTCGCTTACATGACAATTATTTTGTGGAATCAAGAAACAGCATTTCGGTGAGCTCCAAATTCTATCATTAGGGTCCTATATTGTTGTCAATGAAGGTGGCAATGATGTAAAAATTGTGTTAAATCAATTACAAATAGAAATTAGTAGTCACACTCATTAAGCACTAAAGCTTTCTGAGTACGAACGTATTTGTACTTCGAAAAGGCTTTCGTTGACACCTGCAAAAGTTCGCAGAAAAAAAAAACATAGCACAGCAAACGAAAAAATATGCAATGCATGAAGAAAAAGAAGGTTAACAAATATTGGGGATTTTAGACATTATGAATTCATTATTACTTTTATGAAAAAAAATACGTGTTCTCATTATATTTAAATTTTAAATTCATTTTTCTCAAAATAATTTTTGATAGAATTTGTAAACCATCAACATGAAATCTCCTGTATTAATTAATATTTTAATGAAATTTTCAGATAATGTTCTTTATACCATTGTCTATGAAATGAATTAAATGTTTTGATATAGAGTAAATACTTTTTTACTTGCAGTTCTTTTTTTAGAAAATAGCTGGGAGCTTAACAACAATTTCTACATTGCATGATAAAAACCTTCACAACATTTTTACATTTTAACTAATCTATGAAATATTAGTTCATTTCGAAAATAAATATGTTATGTATGATATGTATAAAGAAAACTTTAATTGGTGGATTAGACATTTGTGTAGAGTGTTATACAGTTTTGGTTAAATTTTGCTAAAATTTACACGAAATTTGTCAATTTTAAGACATTGGACAGTCACAGAAATATTTTATAGATATTTATTCCTTTTATACAGTATTTAACAAGAAAACACAAATTAAAGCTTAAAAATTGACATTTTTGAAAAAAATTGTCCCTAAGGTAGGCAGTCACGTTAATGAATTTTTATGCAGAAATGCAAATAAAATAGCTAAATGGAAGATTGTATTGTTAATTTTTTTGCAATAAGGTAATTAATTAATATTATCTTTGATAAATATTTTATCAATACATTATTACACTTTTATAAATATTTTATTATACACTTATAAAAAACAGTAAATGCATCACAAAATTGGCAATACGAAGCTTCAGAATTGAAACTTTTTACGAAATAATTCTTTTTTTAATGCATTAAAATATAAACATAATTAAAGAAATAATTAAAGAAATGGCCGAATATAAATATAAATGTAAAAAACACGCATGCATGAAAACAGAAATGAGAACTTTTATATAAGGAATTTCTTCGTGAAATATAAACGAAAATTTCAATTTTTGAAATTATTTTAAGGAGGTAAATATGATGATAAGATTTAAAACATTATCCATATGAATTAATAAACATATATGATGAAAATAATAAATAAAATTGATATATAGGCGAATAAATAAATAAAATGAAAATGTATAAAAATCGCATGTTATAAATCATAAGAGTAGAAAGGAAAATAATAACACTAAATTTACATCCATTATATTGACCAAAATAGTTTTGCTTCAACCACGTTAATATTTTGGACTATAATATAGAAGCAGCATTATTTATATTTGCAAGTGTAAGGAAATTCGTTGAAAAATAAGAAAGATGAATTCAAAGAATGTTTATTATTCAAGTTCATCTTTGAAAGGGAAATAAAAGGATAACTACTTGACCAAATGTTGGTAATAATTTAAAGGAAGGCTTGTGAATTTCTTTTCCTCCGAAAAAGTACAAAATCTCATCACTAGGTGTAAAAGGACTTTGTATGCTTTATCGTTAAGAAAAAATTGGGCATGAATGCTTCTATTTAAAATGTATTTAATCATTTCTGAAACGTGTTACAAAGCGTGTTCAATGTGTGATATCTAAAAAGCACTGTTTATGTTGAAGATCTAATCAATTTAGTGGAACTGAAAGAAACGATACACCGACATGTGTGTAATTTTCCTCCTGTTATGCTAAGAGCTACTGTTCAGATGCAGTATTGAGATTTAACTTGCTTTCATAAAATGATGGATACCATTCAAACTTGTATACAAACTTCAGCTCTTATATACAACGTATACAAGTGTTACATTGTATACACTTGATAACCTTTTTAAAAATGATTAAACACATTTTAAACCAATGTCTTCATGCTTTAATCCGATTTTGCTTAACAATATTGCATACCAGGCCGTTTCTTCCTGGTGTTGAGTTTCTGAATTCTTTTTTTTTTTCTTTTTTTGCGGAAAGATATTCCTATGATTTTTTAAAGCTATTGCCTAGTTTCATAACATTTGGTTCAATAGTTTCACTTTTATGAGTATTTAAAAATGGAATTTTTGTTATAATTACCCTATATTAACAAATGTAAGAACTTTGTAGTTTTCATAAGAAAAAAATGAGAATTGGAGTGATGTAATTAAAGTTATTTACTATAAAAATTTGTATGAAAGTTATTATGCCACATTTAAGGAGAATTAATTCAATAAATGCAAATCTTTTTAAAGTGTTTATTTCAGTGCGTTTAAGATTTTCCCTGACTCCTGATATTGAAAAATATATTTACAATTGATAAATCTGAATTATTAAGATCATTTTTTACGAACAGAAAGCACAAAATTGTTTGAATGAGCTATTGACTTGACTCAATAGTCAATAGCTCAACTGTAATAATTATAGTCAACATTTAGAAAACAATCAAAACTTTTATTGATAACTCTCAACTCTTTTTTACAAAAATGATATAATTCTTAGCATCTATCAGTTACATAAATTCCCTTCGAATTCAAAGAAGGAAAACTGGAATAAAAACACACCCTCAAATTTATAAAGTGACTGTTCTTAGAATATAACAAGGAGAAACACCATCCTTTTTCTGAAAATCTATTCTACAATAAGTACCTCAAGGCAATGTTTTTTTTATTACCAGGTGTAGAATTTTCCAGCAAAAACAAAGTCAGCAAAGAGCTCTACAAAACAATATCCGTCAAAGTGAAACTGAGAGAGTAGCTTAGTGGGTGAAACTAAGCTCAAGAATATCGTAAATTCTACAATTCTCCGCACCATAACGGTACTGACACTATGGAAGGAGATAAAATAAAGTATACAATGCATATTCAAAGAATACCAATGGTATTGCTTTCCTTTATTGTTTTTAAGAATCATGGTAAAGGTTCCTTAAAGCCTTTGAATAAGGTTCCTTAAAGCCTTTGAATAAGGTTCCTTAAAGCATATTTTTCTGGAAAACTCATTTTCTATTCAAAAATAAAAATTTATTCACATGATAATCAATTAAACTCGACTTGGATTTAAATTCAAAGAATAGTTATTTTTTTAAACGTCATTTCTTGATTAGTGTTTATTTTAAACCTAAAATTAAATAATCAAGTTAATAAGACATGTTTCCTCTTGGAAAGGGAAACGACACATCTAATAGTCTCCAATTCATTAGTTGCTTGTAATTCACGAACACAACTGACCTTAAAACCAATTTATGGCTTCAATAGGTTGAAAATATAATATGCGCAAAAAAATACAGAACTGAAATGAAAAAAAAATTAACAAAACTACAGTATTGTCGTCTTCGAGCTTAATCTTCCTCAAAAGAAACTTATATCGATGCATGTATACTATTAGCATTCAAGCAGACTCTTAACGTATTGTTTCGAGCCTGTTATTTTGTTTCCCTTTATGAATAATATCATCTTAAGAAAGACTAATTTAAGTCATTAGCACTTAATGCTGTCGAATACCAAGCCAGTCATCCAGAGCTTGGCCACAAAATAGATAACGCTCGATACTTCGAGATTTGTAACGACCCCTCTATTAGGAACCTATATATACCTCAATGACACAGCAGCTTGTAGGCCGCCAACCAGCAAATATAAAATTCGATATTATCAAGCTGTGTATCGTGGGGAATTTAATTGTTATCTTCGAAGCCGACAAATAACGAATCTTTGAGGATATAGCGACGCAACGGCAGACTTGCCAACGTTGTGTAAATCTATTGCTGAACTGAGCTTTAAACAGCGAATTATGTTGTCTACTGTGGAAGCTAAAAGGAATGACGGTAAGAAGTTTTAGCCATCTGGAGAGATAGTAGAGCGATGCTCAGACCATTCCCTCTACTGCTAAATTAAGTCTGGCCACTTTGTGAGCTGTGGACATTGTAACTGCCGGATTTCTACTTGCGATTTACTATTACTGTTGTGTACTGCTGAGTCCTATCTTAGTGTAATTAAACATCGTCGTCCTTTCTTAATGAAGCTTACTGGTTCTATTCTCACACCATACATCCACTACAAAACGAACCCGGTAGTGAGACCCGTAACAATATCCTGAAACAAGGGTTGCGGCATTAAAAGAATAGACAATTTTATCTCTTAAAACAAATATTCTTGGTGAATCTCCATAGTTGAACGCATTCTCCTTTATCGTTCCTCATAAGTAGACATCAGGGAGTGTAAGATCGGGGCAGTGTGACTGGTATGGGAAGTCAGTACCACGTGAAATGATTTGTTTTGGAAATTGTATTATTTTCCTGCAGCATGTCTATAGATTTTCTAGCAGTATGGCTGGTCGCCCAGTTATGATACCAGTGACTATTCATCTGAATGTTCGTGGCACGATAGAACTTTTCCAAATCTTGAAGAAATGGCCCGATTACTTATTAAACAGACTTATTAAACTTCTCCTGAAATTGTTTTCACCAATTTTTTTTTTAATTAGCCCACTTTCTATATGAGCTGAAATATTGCTCAGCTATAAATGCTTTTTCCCGCTTTGAGAGAACCACAGACTCATTGCTAACAACAACTAAACTACATAGCTTCCTTTCAAATTCATTGACGCACGTAAACACGTGTCCGAGATGTGCGAGTTTCAGTACTGAAAATTTTGGTCCATGCTGTACTTTTGTAATCCTTAAAATACAATAAATTGCCTTGTGTAAAGAAATATCTTTCTGTACATTAATTTGTTTATGTTTTCTATTGAAGTATGTCTTATTGCAGCAGTAATTAATTGAAATAATTTCCATCAAATATCATTGAAGTTATCCATATATTAATTCCTTTCAATAGAAATATAATTAAGCATTTGCGTTTTCTATTTTAGAACTCATTTTTTTTCAAAACGTATGCTGAACTGATATTGATTAACTTGTACTCACATTATTTTTTTAATTTCATCCGCTGAATTCTCAATTTCTTTTTTTTTATTATTTTTCTCTTTTAATTTAAGTGATTTACTATTATACCTACATTCTTCAATTATTATTATTATACTAAATATTATTGCATTACATTCTTAAACTAGTGAATATTTTTATACACAGTGATATATTCTTTATTCTGGATTGCCTAGGACTATAAACACTAAACTCATCTTATATTTATTCTTGCTCTGTTCGTATCCATTTTCGAGGTATTTATGTGGTAATGCATTTTCAACAATTAAACGAGTTTTCAATCATTTTCCAAAAAAAAAAAAGAATCCTTGTACTTAGTATCTTTGAAGAACAAGAATTGTGCATCAGTTGAATCATTCCGAATCTCATATTATTAATAATCTAGAGGAAGTGCTGTTTCCGAAAGTTCTTTGTATCTTTCTACAAAATATTTTATGTTATTATTAACCTCATGCTATTGATGAAGAATGGTTATGAAACAGCCTTACCCGATGTCTAACGATGAATTGCAATAGTTGTTACAAAAGCCCCGAAAAAGTGAATGCTTATTTTTTGCCTATTCCGCCAAAAATTCAATGGCAAATGATGAACTGCAGTTGTATTCACAGGATTGCAACACTGAATTGCATGTATTTAAATTATTTATCATATTTATATGCTTATGTAAGTACAATACTGATGAACGACGCATTTTTTACCTATAGATAGAGCATTTTTTAAGAACGTGATTTCAAATTCAATTAATCTAGATCTCTTGCTTTATAGTTATCATATTAAGTGATATTGGGACAGATTTCCTGTAAATAGATTTAATTTCAAATCTTTCAAACATTTGCAAATTTTTATAGATATAATGTTTATTTCATACCGTTTTCATATTATCGTCGTCACAGAAAGACAAAACTACAAAAATAGGTGTTTAAGATTCAGGGAAGTGTGAAATATAAACAATCATGAAAATCTCGAATTCGAATTTTCTAACCATTACAGCACTGTACCATATATATGCGTAGTAAACAAGAAAGTAAAAAGAGATCTAATATTAACTAAACAAACAATTAAACAAGAAATGAATTCTTTATTACCAAAAATCTCTGTCTGTATCAGTTGAAAATTCATTGATTATTTTCTAGATTTGTAATTATAGTGAACTTTAGTGACTAACTCATCTCAAAATACAATTCAATCTTTTAAAGGATATTAACTTTTTGTGACATTCTCTGTTAATTTTTTAAACACCAATGCTTAGTTAATATTCATATTTTGTAACTTTTCTTTTTTCTGCATCAGGTACTTCAGAAAGAAATGAAGTAAATGTTCATGTCATTAGAACCACACAAAGAAGCCCGTATAGCATGTACCTACCATTTAACTGCATTTTCTCATACGTTTTCTTGATCTTTTTAACTATTCCCTTCTTTATTGTAAGCAAAACCTTGATTACACAAAATTACTAAACAGTTTAAACACACATCACATGTTAACGCCTTTGTATAATTCAAATTATGAATTTTATCTTAAAATTTAAATGCAACAGAAAACTAAAATAAGAAGAATATTAGGAAAGTTGAATCAAAAGTTAACCATTCCCAAGAACGTTAGAAAAAAATAGAAACTTTCAGCACCGAAGTTGTCCCTGTGCTATTGAATTTTGTTTTGTGATTGTAACAACTATTACAGAGCCTTGCACATAGTCTCAACGAAGAATTAGTTTATTTCAATAATAACTACCATCAAAATATAAAATTTATAGATATTCGAAAAAATTAAATGCGACTTAGAACAGCATTATAAATTTTTTTATTGAAGTTAGTTCGCACAAAAATGCCATTACATTCACTGATTATTAGAAGACCGAAAATCTTGTTTAATAAAGTTCAATTCACAAAATTCTTTCTTAGATACTTTATTTTAAAACTAAATTTTTAAGCTGTTCCTTATAATAAATTACAAATGTAATTAACTACATGTAGAAAATTTGAATATTTTATGAATTAAAAGCTGACTTAAAACTTTTCTACTAATTAAATGTTATCGTTACTCAAGATTGCAAAAAAGCAAAAACCCTTTGAAATCTAACTTTATTTTGATCGTGATATAATTCCATGATTGATGTCATATCAAATTCCCTTTCGATAACTATATTTCCTTTTAAATTACATCAGGATTGTCAAGAATCCGCCAAGCAAAACGCAGAAAAGAAGTAATTAATTACTTAGAATTTAATTTTTCAAATGATTTGATATTAAAAATACCGAAATATTTGATATATGTGTAAAATGTGTTCTCATTAATATTCTGAGACTTCTAACGAATTTAGTATCGCATGAAATTATAAAAATGTATGACTGGGGAACCGACTTTATTTAGCATTATGTTGAGAAAAATAATATTTTTTTATTTAATTAATTATATTTTACGGTGAAAAAAAGGACACAATTCAAGCAAATACTAAATTTCAACATGTGATTAAAAATCAAATTAAAATGTATTAGTGAAAAATTAGTCTAGATCATATTGGTTTAATTATGTTTCGCCTATCATTATTTTATTTGTACCTGTGAAATTCCACTGAATTTTTAGAGAAATTTTTCAATATTTTTTGACCCCTAATTATTTTTATAATTCATTTTATATTTTACTTTATAAATTTTTGTTCAACGTTGGAGATAATTTTGATATCTTTTAGAGTGGAAAATAAAGTAAATTTTGCTCAATCATATTAAAGTTAATATTGAAATGAAATGGAATTTTTTTTTAGCAAACAAAATATATTTATGAACTATATAAGATTCCTCAAAAATAACTATTATTGATGACCTCCTAGACAGCCTTGTAAAATACAAGAATTAAGTAATAAAACTAAATAAATAAATATTATTCTAAAATTTTATTAAGAATTATAATAAAAAATACATTTTGTAATTTTTAATAATTTTATCAATATCTCTAAATTCAAATATGTCGTTTTGCTTTATGAAGTGCATTATTATGCATTTGGAAAAAAAAATATCTTTTTGCGTCTGCTTTATTGAATTCACTAATCATTTTGAAAGATACCTTAGTTTGTTCCTCATATATTCCAGCCATGTAAAGAAATTCGTGAAGTTTAAATCTAGGGAATATGATAAGCAAGGGAAATTTCCCCGACGTACATTAGGAAAGTGACTGTTTAAATATTCAGGAACATTTGTAAAATAATAACATAAAGAATCGTCAAGATGAAAAAAAACCAGGATATGGGATGTACTTTATGACCTCCAAGATGTAGTTCAAACAGAAAATACTTGTTACAGAAGTTTCGTGCAAAAGAACACTGAACTTTTAACTTGACCATTAATTACAATATATTTCCTTCGAAATGCCCAATTTCCTTAACTATAATTGTGTTTGTTACTCTATTCTTTTATTCTGGGTTAGTAATAACTGTTTCTCATGGTTTTATTGCATGAGCGCAAAATTATTCGAACACGTTATGATCATTGAACAAGAGATAATCCAATCTGCTTCGGTATCCCCACCCCATTCTCCGCATTCTTACTTAATGCTTGATTTTACATAGCGATGTTAGCATTTTTTATAATAATGAATTCAAGACTCTATAAACAATTTTTTAGAAAATGTTGACTCCCAAACTGGCTTTCTCAACAAAAAAATGTTGGTTCAGTTTGGAACATTTATATAACTTTATATAACATTTCAGTTTTGTTAGAGTCCTTCTTTTCTTATTGTCTTCTTACATCATTTCGTGCAGATTTATTGTATTCAACTTAATTCACATGTTTACGAAATGTTTCTTTGTATGAACTTTTTATAAACTTTACTTTAAATTTACATTTCATAAATTCATGGAATTTGAATTCAAATTTACTTTCTTATATACTTATTGTTTAAAAATTCTTAAAATAGATAAAAGCAATTAGCAATTTTAATTTTGAAACTTAATGGCATAGAAAACGAAACATCGTTTTATTTTAGTGTCATATAATGTTACAATTTCAATGTTCTTTCATGCAGGATAATAATTGCAATGGCAATGTTCTTTCATACATGATAATAAATAGAGTTTATTTTTTAAGGGAGCAGTTTCAGTTACTTCTGGAACACTCTGAATAAGAAAGTAAAATTCAACAGAATGGAATATTTTTTATGCTTAAACTGTAGCTCAAACACACATCAGATTTGGATTTTTTTTTTTTTTGAAATCTTAGACGTAATCAGCTTGATTTATAGATTTTAGAAAGACTTGTTTCAGAGAATATCTCTTTGGGACTAAGAATTTTTGCTTATCTAAATATCGCTTGCTATGAAAGGTGGTATAAATAGCAGACCAAAGTGATTACTCCATATCAAGATAAGATAATAATGGTTAGGTGATAATAAGTTATATTATACAGGCACATAAATTACAGCTCTGGTAGAATACGAAAAAAAGGAAATTAACATTCTACACAAAATATATATGTATTCGGACGTCCAGTCTAACTGTATAAGTTATATGAGTATTCTAGAAAAGTATGAGGTGAAAAAAGAAACATTATTAACAGAAGAACTATTGGGATGGGAGATATTTATCTTTTGAAGTAAAGGACAAAGGAAACATGCTCTAAGTAAGGATTTAACATGTATTGAAGCATATTAAAAAGTATCCTTGAGAGTTTCATTTAGAATTTAGAAACTCGAAGCAAATTGTGATAAATGGAATTGAAAAATCGAACCAACACATTTAAATCTACAAATGAAAAAAAATGTAAATCTCATTGCATGTTGTTTAAACACAACTAATTTTTAATTACATTAATCAAAGAAAAAAGTAATAAAAGAACAAAGAATAATATCATAAATTACAGTAAAATAATATGCATTTTAATTTTAAAAAATACAAAAAAGGAAAATGGAAGCATGATTGTGATCAGTGTATTTTCAGTTGTCTCAAAAGTTCGATTCAAAATTTTTTATTAAAAATCGGAATTTGTCCATCTGCAATGGAAATTTTCAATTAAATCAGTCAATATCAAATATTTCTGATCCAAAAGTATATATGTCAATGTACATCTTAACATTTAGATCTCATTAAATCAACCATTCATGAATCATGTTTGTGTGATTTCATAAAATCTATGGACATTAAATTAAGAAATATTTTCTTAACAAATGAATCGATATTGTTTCGTATGCTTTGAGAATTGCGAAGTATTTATCTATATTTAAGATTAAATTACTAATATAGATTATATAACTTTTTTTTTGTCTTGAAGAAGATTGAATTTATATTTGTTATTATTATTTTAGGTTAATTTTCAAAATACTTTTTAATCCATAAAGAATCGTTTTACTCTCGAATTTCATTTTCAGGGCACTCGTGATATATTTTACAAGATACTCAATTGCCAAATTCAAAATTGATGGATTCAGAATTGATGGTTTCCTGTAGTATAATCTTTAAAAACATGGTTAAAATCTGCTATGATGTATTCTTACATATTTCCATGTTTCTTATCAAACAAAGTCAATAAAATTAAAAATCAATATAACTGAAAAGGCATACAATATTGCTAAATTACTCGTTGATTAGTTTGGTTTACTTTATTGGTTATGAATTCAAGCAGCGCATGGTAATACGTTTCAAAAAATATACAATACCGCAAGAATTCTAGAATATACACATTTTTACTAAAATTCTCCAGATAACTCAGTTGAAAGCAGTCATGTTGATATGAAAATACAGTCTCAAACTATGGCATCTGTATTTGACAGAAGACGGATGGTTAGATTTCATATATATTCAAGATAATCGTGTTCGTTTGATGACTCCTGTATGAATCTTTCATATTCCCTCTTGCAACTATAACTTAAAATGGTTTTAATGTATTTCCACTCATATCATTTATTCCTACCTTTCCGTCCAATGATGTGCCAGAGAAAACGTTATTTCCAAAAAAAATGATTGGTTGAAAAGATAAAAGAGAAGGAATTTTTTTCTCATATACGATTATATAATGCGTCATTTTGAGAATGATTTTTTTTAACATAATATACTAATATCAGTATTGTACGTAATTAATTTTATTTTAGAAATTTCATTATTTGTACGCATAAATCACTTTCACTTTCAGATCGATGATTTTTTTTCTCTCTCGACACATTTGCAAAAACATTTTTCCTTTTTTTTTTCACATATTTTACATGCTTTGTTTATTGATTTTTTTTTTGCAAAAATTTAACTTATTCTCCTAGTTTTCTTTAATAATCACTTCCTAAATCTGTAGAAATAAAAATACAGAAACTGCTAAAAGAAAAGTCTGGTTAAATAAAACTTGATTGAAATTATACTGGTAATAACTAGAAATACTCTTTTAATATAACAAATTGGATAATTCATATTGATATGATTCACTTAGAAAAACAAGATTAATTTTAAAAATATATATTCGTTTCTTGCGTAGATCTTCAATAAACTATATTTACATATAATATATTAAACTATATTTACATATAACTATAACATACAATAAACTATATTTAAGGTACAAAGTATCATGAATGTTAAAAAGATTTTAACTTGTACAATTTCTTTAAATATTCTTTCATTAAGAGTTCATTATATCTCCATTAAAAATACTATAATCATATAGTCTAAGAATAGCTTGAATACTCATTGTTTTAAATACTGATGCTTGCCATGCCAATAAAATAAATCCCATGATTGAAAAACTTTCTGCAAAGATACTTTCATACTCATAAATGGTTTGAAATCAAGTACCGGAATTTTGACACCGTTTAAAATTTTCTTACAGTTGTTCTGTGCATCACATAAACAATTCAAATTCTTAGAAATGCATTAAGAAGATATGTAATTGGCATGAATATTTTTATAAAGTGATACGATATATCACTTTGAACATGGAATGGAGTCCCAACAAAATTGAATTAAAGAGCTTGGTCTACATTATGCTACAAAAGCTACATTATGTGCTTCATTTCCTTCAAACAACGAACATATTTATGATAATGAAATCTCACAAAAATTAAGAATATAGAAATATGTCTTCATTTACAACCTTTCAAATGAATCCAATTACTTGAATTACAATTACTTCTTTTCAAAATGTTGAACTTTAAAAATTCATTCAATCAATCTTCGTTTCTTCAAAACTTTAATATCGGTCTATATTTATAAAAGGCAATCATATTTGGCAATTTTTTAAATAAAAATATGTGCGTAAAACGGTTACAAGATGGGAATTATAGATACTATATCCATATAACTTTCTGTGCGTTTCATTAAAGAATCTAAACTTTTCCAAAGCGACAGAAATAACTCTCTAACTAATGGAGTGATGACTTACTTAAAAATGGAGGGTAGAGGGTCTAAGTATTTCTGAAATATATTCTCAAATACTTTTGAGAATATTATTTCAATATAGAAATTTCTGGAATCATTGAAAAGGAATGGGTTGATTGATTGCATCCTGTTTACGTTTATGATTAAACATGGGAACTATTTTCCTAAGGTATTGAATAGGTCTATTTCGTGGCAATCTACATTGACACCATCATGAATTCGGCCAGGATTGAATAAGTTTCTGCTTGTAATTTAAAATATAAAAAATAATAATTGCTTAGATAAATTCAAATAATCAAATCAAGAGAATTCAAAGTTGCAAAATCTGACATCTTAGCTGAATTCGGATTTCGGAAGTAAAACAAGAGGATAATATAAGAAAAAGTAAAGCGAGAAAAATACTACTATTCTTGCTTTCCACTCGATATAGTAACTCTATAAATCAAAGTAGTGTATAGATTATTTTTAAAGTTGTGGAACGGCAGGAAAAATAAAGGGAGACATACCAATTAAAGGCTACAAGATTTAGAAGAAAAGAATTATTAACAAAGAAATGATCAGCCAAAATTACTATAATATCAGTAATTATCAGCCAATACACACACACACACACACACACACACACATATATATATATATATATATATATATATATATTGTAACCAGAATTATTGAATTTGCATAAGAATAAAAACCTTTCTAGGAATCACCAAACATATCGACTTTTCTAACGATACATTTCTTTCAAGAAACTTAAAATAAGATTACGAATTCTCCCACATCTTCTACCTACGTATATTTTCCCTATCCAATCTCATTATTTGAGTAGGTGTCTAGCGAAAGAACCTTGCATCATACATAATGTGTACACCAGTGAAGTTTTTTCAAAAATATTTGTGCAGAACATTATACTTTTCCAATAACAATCAATACTAGTTTGTTGCCAGCCTGCAGAGAAGGAACAAAATTTTAACATTCTAAAATAAACAGCTTTGAAAAAAATTTAAATTTGAAGACAGTACCTTTATTCGAAAGTTTTCTTTCTCTTATTAAAGTAGAAGTGCTTTAAGCATCGTTTCTTTCCTGTACTTTCCAATTTTTCTGTGAGTCAAAAAAATATTTAGTTTTCTACTTTTTTAGAGGTGAGAGCATTTAAATTACAGTTTTTTTTCATTAGAGGGTTTCTTAAACTAATACTTTTCAGTTATAATGTTTCAAAAAAATACTGTACACTATAATATTTAAATTTAAGACAGATATAATGGTGTTAATTTTATAATGAAAAATAAATTTACTCTTAACTGTATTTTAAAGTTTTTAATTTAAAAATTTGGATATTCTTGGTATTTAAAGAATAGATTTTCAGGTTGTAACTAAGAAATTATGAAATCTTTCTGCCACAATCTCTGAAAATTTGAATTAATTTATTTCGACTTTTTTATTATTTAAATATTGGTAAGTTTCATATTTCCGGTTATGCAATTGCATTTATCCAAAATTAAAGATGGAATTATGAATTTTTAGTCACATCCATTCAATCACATGTACTACTTAAATGACAGTCAGATGGAAGCTTTTATTGCACAATGCGCAATATATTACAAGAATCAATTTTTGCTCAATTTTAAAAATCCAAAGAGTTATTTAGTTAGATTGGCTAAAAAGAGTGGCCATTTCTTTTTAAAAATATTGTTTATTTATGTATATGTAGAATTTTACAAACAGTTTATATAATATTATATTTTTATTATATACGATATTGATAAATTCAAGTTGGGTTTCCTAAGTTTTATCCAACTATTTCACTGGAATTATTTCTTGAATATGCAATATTTTTCCACTTATAATTGATTATCAGAAATATTTTAAAAAGACAATATATCAATAAACATTATCAATAAACTACGATTGATACAAAATTGAATTTATTTCATACTTTACCCGCGTTAGAATTGTCAAAAATTGCTTGTCAGTATGCTTTGATAAAACGGATAAAACCTTGTAATCATTACTGATTTATACTGCAAGGGAAATAATAATAACTTAATGATGCATCACCTTTGAAGAAGATAATGATAAATTACTGATAAAATAACTTGAACTAAATTTTTAATTATGTTCCGTAATATACTGAAACTACATATCATTTGAATGCAATATTATTTAAGCCTTTTATTTAAACTTGAAGGCAACTTTCCTTAATCTTTCATTGTTCGGAAAAACGTATGCATTTCTTCGAAAAATTAATGAATTTTCAAAAAAAAAAAAAGAAAGTCACATCACGCTGTTTGAGGGAAATTTATTTATTCGAAATCCGTTTTTCAAAAAGAGAAAAAAAAAAGGCATTCGAGTTCATTAATTATGAGTGGACTGATATGAACATAAGGCCCAAAAACATTTCGTAATGGTTTACAAATATTCTATGAACGATTTAATTTGATGGAACAATAATAAAAACATCACAATATTTATATTCAGCATTCCATAATACATGTGTGTATCCGATTTTTTTTTGCAGAATTCCTGAAAATAGTTTATTCCTATAATTTATAAAAGTTAAATACCAGAAATAAAATAAATTTCGTATTTCATGAAGGTTTAAAATAATGGTTGTAAAGTATTGATGGCTCATGAGACATATTTATCAGTTTTGAACTAAATAAGGTCGTAAGTGGAATTTATGTACTTTAATCTTATATTTTCAAAATCAATGTCGAGTGCTTATTTTTTGTTCGAGTAAAACATATGAAATACAAATGCATAATGAAATAGGAATCAATATGATGAAGCAGTAACTTAAAATTAATAAATTCGGAAGTAAAAAAAATAATCTAAACTTTAAAAAAATATGAAAGCATTATTAGTACTAATTCAAAATAATAATATTGTATGTTGATAAATTTGTAAATTTCAGAAAAAAATTATAATATTGTCGTATTGCAAAAAAGACAAACAAAAGCTCAAATCCACATGGGTGTAACACTGTTCTCGTAGTCAAGAGATGGTGAGTTCGAATCCCAGTAAATTCAAAATTTGTGTGCATATTTTTCCTTGATTTGCTTCTCCTTTTCTTTGTATTCCTGAAGATCCTGGTCTTTTCTTTAGTTTACGAGATAAATGCTCTAAACTTTTCTTTCTGTCTTCATAATAGTATTCTTTAAGTTTTAATGCTAGTTTAAAAGCCGAAGATCTCCCAGTCAAAGTGTTCTCAATTTAGCGTTCAGTTAATAAATTGAATTACTTCTACTTCCTGTGTGTTGTTGAGATTCCATTTGTTGCGCATATTTAATTTCAGAGAACTTTTCTATTTGTTGATGTATTCTATGATCTTTATGAAAGCCAGACTGCATCAATTTCTTGTTTGCATAATTTAAATATATACTTTAAATTGCCGAATGCTTGCCTTACTCACAATACAAAAAACGCAGTTTATATTTGTAAATAACATTATAAGTTAACCATGTAATGCAGTTTTTATATGACGTGACCCAAATATTATATGGAATTATAGTATTAAATGATATTCCTTCCTGTTTATTATATGTATATTATTATGTAATTAGTTTCAATTATTTTGTTTCTTACTTTTCTGAAGATGAAACAATTTTATTATTTGAAAGTGTGATAATGAATAAAAATATTTAAAAGAATCTGTGAAAAGCAGGAAGAGAATAATACGATAACCAGAAAACACTTTTTGGGACATTTATCAATTTTTCGTGAACATTCATTGCACAGAGATGTCGCATTCTGCTTCAAGCTGAGGGAAAATCTCGCCAGGAAAGACGTTGACGCATCGATCGTATTGGATTTGACAACCTTATTTATTCCTGGAGCTAAACGTCTCTCATTTCGACAGCCTTTCCATAAAAGTATATTTCCTCAGGTCACGTTTCTATATTTTTTGAAACAGTATAATTGCAAAATTGTAAGATAGTTTCTTTGAGGTGGTGGAAGGGAATGCAACAATAATTCATATTGCATAATAAAAAATTTATATATTCAGTTTTTAAATGTAGATTTGTAAGAATAAGTATCTATTGATAAGTCATAAAATTAAGTTTTCTTAGTCATACAAATATTAATTAAAATTTGTTGTATATAGCACAATTTTAATCTTAATAAATGCAGCATTCATATATTGCATAAATGAGAAGGAAATAAAAATGCTTTTTTATCATAATTATGAAAATATACATTCATTTTTCATTAAATTTGATTCTATTATATGGTTTTTATCTAATTGGAATATATCAGTTATAATTATATAAATGAGTACCAGTAATATAATGGTTCGGAAAAGTTTTGTTTATATTTGTAGATATTTCCTACCTTTAATTAATCAAGATTTCCATGCCAAGACGTTATCCTCGTCATCTAACCATGATTCAAAATTATATTCATAGAAAAACTGTTAAAGTTTTGTTTTAAAGAGGGTGGCTCATTTAACGAAAGGAAAATAATTCTTAGGTTAGCAAATATCGCTATGCTACTTTATTTTTTCTTTAGCGCACTTTTTATTTTAGTGGATATTGCATATATTATTAGCACGGTGGGATTTTTTTTCGTAATAATAATATTAAATAATAATAATACACAAAGAAACCTTTTGGAAGTGATTAACAATTAATACAGTTCAAATTAATACAAATTCAAATGTTATTCCTTAAAGATATTTTTACCCTTTATTAAATAACCAATCAAATAATTAGCTTTAATATCTAAGGCAAATAATTTACATTTACACATTTAAAATAATGTTTTGAGTCAGTTTATAATTTATCAAATAGATAATTAATCATCGAGTTGATTAATATTTTATCTAAATTTTGTGTAAATATTTAAAGTTTAAATTCTTTAATGAATAACATTTGAATTTGTACATAACAAATTACTCCATTTTTAATAGTTCAAAAGATTTTCAAATCTGTATTAATTGTTAATAATTTTCAAAAAGATTCTTTGTGTATTAATATTATTTCATGTTATTATTACGAAAAACCAATCCCAACTTGGTAATAATATATGCAATATCCACTGAAATAAAAATTGCACTAAAATAAAAATAAATTGCCATAGCGATAAGAGCTAATGAAAAAAATATTTAAAAGACACACGTGAATTAATTAAATGGTATAACTTTTAAATATCTATGAAATTACTATACATTTTTATGAATTTTCAAGATTATATTGAAACAATCACTAAATATGGAAGAATGCTATTTGAAAGATTTATCCTAAAACAAGTTAATTATATTTATTTTTCAGAAAGATTATCTTAAAATATCTCCCCGAAAAATCCAATTTTTTCAGACATTTCATCTCGATAAATATGAAGTCTACAATATAAAAATGAATTTTAGGTGGTTTTAAATAAATTGCCCTTAAATTAAAATTAAGCTATCATTTATAATTCAAATTCCATATCTGAATTAGAAATATATTTGAATTATATTTTGGAATAAAAAGCAAACACAACATGTTACTGTCGAAAATGCA
Organism: Argiope trifasciata; assembly: GCA_026543055.1. Taxonomy (NCBI): domain Eukaryota; kingdom Metazoa; phylum Arthropoda; class Arachnida; order Araneae; family Araneidae; genus Argiope; species Argiope trifasciata. Next base: position 4,226,574 of record JAPMOQ010045390.1, read on the forward strand.
TATTTCTAATAAATTGTAACATGGTTTTAGTTAGGTTTCAGATGTATTCATATGCAAAAAAGGAGGAAAGGTGAAATTACTGATTTTAAACAATTGAAACAGTACCAAAACTTAATTTAAAAATGAACAAATGTGAACATACTGGATTTTAAACAGATATATTTTAATTATATGCAAGAGTTTTTACCTTTTATTCAAATTATGTTAAACAAATAAGAAATGAAGCTGATAAAATACTTCAATTAAATTAGCAAACATGAATTATTCAAATCATATTTTTTCAAGGAAAGAAACTTCGTATTTGCAAATATAAAAATTTGAATCAGGTATTTTCTTGTCTTTACTTGTTTTACTAGTTTAGTAATACTGCATATGACATGAAGCAATTTAGCATCCGTGGAAAACAATATTTTAACTATAATAATTAAAGAAGATTTAGCATTTAATTTATGTTTAACTATGCGTAAAGAAATATTTTAATCGGGAATTAAAAAAAATACGCGGGATAAGAGTACCTACGACGTATCATTCCGTTTTATTCATGGTTGATTTTTAACTGTAGTCTAAAATTGAAAAAAAATCGAATTGCATTTCATTGAAAGAAATAAATAATCCGTACTTAATCAGATAATAAAGTAAATTTAAATATATGGAAATTTACATTCTACAAAAAGTTTCTTTCTGCAATATTATAAAAATATCGTCAAACGTTTTCTTCATTATGTAATTAAAAAATCAATTTTAAATTGATTGTCTTTTCTAATTATATTTTTCAGAAGGTATGAGACCATAAAAACCTATGAATTAAATCTCAACTTCGAAACCCGAAAATTACTATTCAAAATCAGTTCCATTAAAAAATCACTTCATATGCATTATCTGACCAAAAGTATCTGGGCACTCAGTAATATGGATTTAGAACGTACTGAGATACATATAAATATGGAGTTGGTCCTCTTTTTGCATTGATGACAGGCTGCACTGGGAAGTCTTTCCACCAGTTTTTGATAGGTGGTTACAGGTATTTTAAGAGTCCATCAGAGCTGAAGTGAGTGCTTGCAGCGAGGATGGTTGAATAATCTTGCTACGTAATCTGCTATCTAATTAATCCCAAAGGTGCTCAACGCGATTTAGATCAGAGCTCTGAAAAGGCCAATTCAGTTTTGGAATACCGATTTCATCAAACCTAAGCCCTATTGTGGGAGTAGTGCAATTATCTTGCTGGAAGAGAAATGGATATTTCCCAAAATATTGCCATAGAGTTGGAGTCCAGAATGTTCACATACTAAATTTCAAATTTCTAGTTCATATTTCTAACCACAGGAACTTACAGATTCAGGCCAAACCATGAGAAACACTCCCACACCATTATGCTTCAATCACCAAACTTCACTGTTAGTACAATGCTGTCACTAAAGAAACGTTCGTCTGGCATTCGCTAGACCCAGAAGCTTCCATCTGACTAGCAAAATGTAAAGCGAAATTCATCCCTCCAAATAACAGTTTTCCTTATCTCCACGGTCTAACAACGATGAGCTCAGAACCACTGCACTCGAAGCTACGAATTCTGTGGAGTGATATTCGGGTTGTACGCGGCTTCAAGAAAATGAAATCTTATGTTTTTAACTTTCGAATAATAGATCAGCTGCTAACAGTAATGCCTGATGAGCTGTAGAGCTCCTGAGAGATTCCCAGCAACCAGAATTTGTGATTTTGTTTTACTACCCTTTTCAGAGTTCTGCGGCAATGTGTACCAAGTTTTTTCGGACCATTTCGTTTTTCTACAGTTTCCCTGCCTCGATGTTTCCACTTCACAATTACATTATTCACAGTGGATTTAATCTTCTGTAGAATATCCTCAGCCTCACGAACTGATTTCCCACACAGTACTATATTACCACAATCAAACTCACTAAGTTCCTTTGACTTACTCATTGTCTCACAAACTCATAAATACTATCTGACAAAATACAACAAACACTTTTGTAGCTTTTGATTATTCATCAAATTGCGTCGTCCGACGAAGCCACTTTTTAAAGAGGTGTCCAGAAATAGTGTATGTATCCAGTATATATCATTTTTCAGGTTCGAGACCCGATTCCATTTAAGAACCATCGTGTAAACGGGTCTCATGAGCGCTAAATCTGTCGTTGTTAAATGTGCTCTACTGTATGGTGTGGAAGTTTGGAGAGGTAAATTGCCAGCTCAGGTATCGTCCTCGTCTTCTGGCAATGGTTGAAAATTACGAGGTCCACTCCAAGAGAGTCGTAACGTTGCTTTGAACTGGGAAGATAATATGATTAAACTAAACTAAATCATTATATATCACATAGTGGATCATTTATTTCACGTGATCTGTAAGATAGAATACCAAATGCAATTCATGTATAAAAATTTTCAATTAAAAACAAGGTCCATTACATGTTCTAATTCGAATATGCTATAATAACTAAATTAAAGAAGTATTCTGTTGTGACTGAAAGTAATCAAAGGGATAAATAAACAAAATATGAATAAAATAAAATAATTTATGCAGCTTGATTCAACTAATGAGAATTGTTCAGACACTTCCTAATTATAGAATGAATTGCAAAAAAAATTGGCACAGAAAGACAATAGATCATCTGGTTTCTATTTGTGAAGGAAAACGACAGTTCATGTTAGGGTTTATAAAAGAAAATAGCCATATGTGAAAATTTCAGATTTAGAAAAATTTTATTTTTGAAATTACCTCCAAGAACTTCTATTTAAAAGAATTATATATAAATATACTGCTAATATACTATATTACCACTTCCAATTGGCTTCAGAGTTTTAATTATTGCCCTCATAGTTTCTTATGCTTCCTGAAGGAAATTCAATTTTAATGATTTATACATATCAGCAGTTTTGAATGAAATCGATTTTCAAATGCTATTCATATTTGAAATGGTCTTTCGTTATTCATATATATGTTTTCAAAAAGTATACGAATACTTCGTAATCAACGAAATCAAAATTCAGCTCTAATTTAACTTTGGAATATACTTTCCTAAAAACAGACAAGGAACTTTCACTTAAAGTGCAAATACACTCACCATGATACATTTATATAAATAGTTTATACTGTACTATACTATTACAATAAATTAATATTTTCATAATCTTCAAATTTTCTTTTAATTTGATATTTTAAATGTTCCATTAGTTTTTTGCTACCCCTTTACCCCATTTTTGTCGTTTGAATAAATCTGTATGATGAGAAATTCAGAGATATAAAATTTAAGAAAAATATATTAAGAATGTAATATATGCAATAAAAACGATTTACAGGGGTGATTCAATACATGCAAATTCCATGGATATTTTTATCTCAGTTGTTAATATGATAGTTCTAAAAAAAGAATAATGTTTTTCTTTAAACATCAGCGCTTGGAAGTGCACAACATGATTAAATATATTTTTAATATGCATGCTTTTATTTGAATGCTTAATTAAAAAAAAATGTTAAATAACATTCTGGAAATATATTGATTAAAAATAATTAAAATGCATTAAGTTAAATTTGGAAATTAATATTAAAAACAAGTTGTTATTAAAACGCTATAAAAATAGTTGGCAGTAAAAACATGCTCTAATTTCTGGAAATATTCCCTTATAATTGAAACAAGAATATCATGAAAGATATATATTACATTCTAACCATGTCATTTTTTATAAAAAATACGTTTTAAGAACATGCGTTTATATTTTATGTTGAATTTAAATATAGATTTTTTTTCAAATTTTTTCTACAAGTGGCTCTTGTTCATACATAAAAAAACACCCTTCATTTTTAATGTAAGTGGAATAAAATTTATTTCCTGTATCAAATTCCCCATTTATTTTTAAATTTACTTTTTTGACAGAATAGAATATATCTTAATCTAGTACAAGTTGAGAGTCATACTTTTTCATGTTAAATTCTAGAGATTTCTTATAACTTGCTGAAAAGTCTTTTGTCAGGTTGAAATTGCAAATAAATTAGACGAAATTGATATTGGCTTCCAAAGCTTTTACTTATTTCTACAGATTTCAAAAGTTATTTGATGGAATCAGAAGAATCAATAGAGATGTTTTGGTTCTGCTACTTTGATTGGCATCAAGTTGCATTGATGTGAGTTTCTGTTCAAAAATTTAATTAAAAAATCATATATACTTTTAATGTTTAAAAAAATATTTATCTTCTTTTTTGTTTAAATTTCTTTATATGCAATAAAAACTGTAATCAAATTTATTATATCTTGAAGTGCCTTAAAAAATTTCTTTATTAACATTAGGACACAAAAATTTAGATAATTTATGGCTGATAAACCCTATGTTCATATGCGAGTTATTTTAATAATTTTGATATAATTTCACAATTGGGTGTTTTTATATTAAAAAAGTGAATTTGCCAAAATAGTCCTCCTTGTAAGGCATACGAAGATATGCTCTTGAAAGAAAAAAAAAAAAAAAAAAAAACATAGGCATTTTTAGATAACACATTTCCATGGGGACCGTTATTTGCAGTTTTATTTGAATTTCTTAAATAGCATGTAATTTACGGATAATTTTTTGAAAAATTATGCAATTATTCACGATTTTTTTGCTTGTGTTCATAATTTAAACTTTTATTAAAATGAATGCTAAACTCTTTTAACATATCACAAATTAAATATAATTTCACTTGATAAGTTAATGTATGTTATTTCAATTTTTTAAAAAAAAATTATGTTCCTCCTAAAAATCTTAATTTACTTGGTTTTTTTCACTATTCGTTATTCCAAAATTTTAAATGATATATTTTTTATTTATTTGCAAATGGTATATTTAATTCGATTAACAGTCAGTATAGGGGGAAGAAAGATTTTTGGTAACAAAAATATGTCTTATGCTGACAATGTATCTAAATATTTTGTAATAAAACAATAAATATGGGTGATATTTTCAATAAAAAATCATTTCTTAACATTCGTTTATTTCAACCAGAATTACTAGAAAGATGAGAACCAATATAAAAGATACTTCACATTTCTTCGAGAAATTAGAATTAAATATTCTAAACATCGTTCCACTATTAATCAGGAAGTAGAAAACGAGATAAGAGGAAAAACATGCTACATACATAATTTGCTGAAACGTAGCGTGTAATATGTGGAATTCCAACGAATACAAACTTTTCTCATTAAATTCTAGTAGTTTTCATTTCGATTTGGAAATTCATTTGCTGGAAAGTAGTTTGCTATTTTCGATATTATTGTGAAAAATTGGCAAAGCGGTATCCTTATTTTAATCCGATTGTTATGACTGTGATATATTCTAAAACTTTTAAACAAATAACTAAAAACATTGAGGATGCTGTTACAATACCCATGGTGATAGTAAAAGGCTTTTTGGTGATCTTAATTTAGTTGAATTAATATAATAAGTTCAGAAATGTAATGATCTTCTATGAATTTTAGAGGAAGCAGTATAAGAATATTATATTACCAGAGAATCTTATGAAGTGTTTTCAAATATTTTGGTATTTCCTTTGGAATTTAGTTATAATTACAAATCTCCTTACACTTTCTTTGAAATTAGAAAAAAATAAAATACAAAACCTCAATATATTCTTGCTTAGTTCTTCATATCTTTAACTTTTCAAATTCTTCATTTCTTTAACTTTTCAAATTCTTCATTTCTTTAACTTTTCAAATTCTTCATTTCTTTATTTAATGTATTTTATCAGTACTTGGGACAACAGAAGCCAAATTTTCAAACTATTTGTTGAAGTTTTGAAATATAATATATACTTTGTGGAATTAATTATCATTACGCATTTTTAAACTTCAAAAATCATTATTGATTTAAAAATAAAAAGCTTATTTTGACTAATTTAATATAAAATATTTATTAAATACATCAAATTAATAGAAAGAATTAACAACTTCAGATTGAGCCAAACCCATTTTTAGCAATTCATTCTCCACTATCTTCAACAGTGAGATAATTGACTTATCTGTGGCACAATTAACATTAAAAAACTTTTAAATTGAGATTAGTAATGATTTGATTATAGAAATTGATTTTATTCTAAAAATATATCTTCTTATTCTCCTGTTTTTAAAAAAAATTAAACTAAAGAAAATATATGGCAGAAGCACATATAAAAATAAATATATATAGATTTTTAAAATAAATAAAATATAACATCAATCATTTAAACTATATTTATATATTTAAATTTAATTCCTTATTATGTATTTTAGTATCTTTAGACTAGAGTAAAAAGCAGAAATTAAATTGATAAGGCATGCATGGGTAATACTTAAATCATAAGTTGGTTAAAATTGTAACAGCCGGTGTCTTGAAATTTCAAATGCAACATAAGGGTTTGGAAAAAGTCCTAAAAATTCTGATGAATCTTGTATGTTCTCAATAAGTATCTTTAACACTTATTGTACTATCTTTCATCAAGACAATTTAAGCATTTGAATGCATTATCCTAACGATGGAATATTTAGGTTTGTTATTTTATATTAAAATTTTATTTATGAAGAATTTTGGAAATTTTTCTTTTTACTCTGAGAACGGTTATTATTCATTTCAACATTTTTACCCTGTTACTTCATAATTTTGAATATTTTTACAACGAAACAAAGGTTTCAAATGAATAAATGAAGCATGGTTTCCACTAGTACAAAATGCAAAAGTTCAAAATTATTTTAAATACATACTTTTATAATAGTATTAATTCGAATTTAAATTTAACTGTAACTGTTGAAATCTTTCTTTATCTGGTTTCTGAAAGGAAATCATTAGGAGTTTCATAATTTGATTAAACTTAGACGATTGCTTTATAAAAGGAGGATCAGAGATCCAACAGATACAGGAAACTGATTATGAATTCTTCTTTCATTTAACTGACGTATTTTAGTTAACATTCAAAAGCTTTTTAAATAATTATTTATAGCTATTAGTTAAAAAAATATTCTTGCGAAATGAAAAACATATATTAATTTAATATTGCTACATGGAATCTAATCTTAAAATTTTTAATCTTAAATATTTAATTCTAATCGATTATAATTACTGCACAATATCTTAATTTATAATAAGATATTACAGTTTCGATTCTTTTTGATTTTGAATCTGTATTCTGAAAAGTTATTTCCTACTATTAATAATAAAATGAAAATATATAAAAATATTTTATATAGTTACTAAAGATACATCTAATTTTACATTTTTTTCATTTCGCTTACGGTTTTTTACTGCTTAATGATATTTCTATTCTAGTAATATGAATTTTTGAAACGTTTGATTACTTTTAGAGGTTAGATAAGAAAATGTATAATGGAAATGAAAATCAATTACCCTAGCAAATATATACTTTAACTAACAAAGAATTTGAAAGTTTGCTTGTAAAAAATACATATGGGCTTGTAATACTTTAAAATTAATAATCACTCATGTTACACCGTATTTGAACCTTATAATTCGGAAATGAAGATATTTCTTAGATAAACTTTAAATTCCACAGGAGCAGAATATTTTTAGCCTTCTACAATTATAATAATTCATTAATCAAATTAAATTGTTTAAAAAGAAGAGTTTCATTCGTTTATTTTACAGCTGGAACATAAAATTGTATGAGCAAATATGTAATGATTGAACGTTTAATTTACTTTTCTATTTTTAAATTATCACTGATTGTTTCATAAGCCTTAAATTATTCAAATTTAATTATCCTTTTCCCAAGGATGTCTTTAATAATATAATTTAAACCGTATTCATACTTAAAATAATGAATGTTTCATTGACTCTGTTAGAGCATTTTCTTTTAAGAAACAAACGGTGCAAAATATCGTCATAAAAAGTATTATCGTATATTATTAAGTTCTAGACTATTTTCGACTAATATTTTTATTAATGTATGAATTATATAACATATGTATATAAGGAAGAGTCAACGTTGTTAATACGCTGATTTATACCTATCAAGTAATACCAGTATTGGTATTAAAGATAATCAAGATGTGATGTACAATATTTCTATAATAATGGCAAACAAACAAGTATTTATAAGGGAATTTGGAATGGTATTAAAAATAGCCTGATGCTTATACTTTTTAATTACATGAATTCTTGTATTCACATGGGACTAAATATTGAAGAATGATGCCGTTTCATTAGGATAAATGGGGATTTAAAACATTTGTAGATTTTGTATCAGATCACTTTAACTAAAAGCAATTTTAATTATGAAGAAATATCCGATGTGCTTCGTTACTTCCATAAGAAAAAATAAATAAATA